>OMKK01030237.1:0-11047 GCA_900302305.1 Polymixia japonica | reverse complement strand
AATATATATTTATATTTATATTAGTAATATATATTTTATATTAGTAATATATATATAAAATATATAATTAGTATATAAAATATGCCTTATACATACTAAATATAAATACATATTAATAAAGTTATTAGTTGTTCTTGCTACTGTACTAGACAACCTTCCTGCCTAGACGACATCATTGCAGATGATAAACAAATGAGTTTCATAGTATAGTTCACCCGTGTCACTTCCGGTCACATGTTCATTGTGGATCTGCTGGAATCCGGGGATTGGCCGAGTGGTCAGGTACCAGACAGCATGGAGCACATCAGTAGCATGGACCCGGTTATGATCTGCGATTTTAACCACAATATCTTAAATAAGTGAAATAAAATATTACCTCGATATTTAAAATCGATATATAATTAATATAATTTTTTATAGCCAAAACCTGAACATGGTGAGCTAATAAATTAGTATAAAGTGAATGTTTATAATGTAGATCTTTCAACATAAGCATGTACAGTGCACTACTCACAGGGAATGTCCCTGTAGCCATTTTCCAGAGCGCAGAAGTACATCATGAACTCCCTCACAGGGATCTTAAAGATTTCAAACAGACACGTATCCTGGAACAGGGTGTATGTCACCTGGGAAAATACAATCAAATCCACTTTATTGAAACACAAACCAGAACACGAGACATCATTATCATCCGCCATTGATGACCAGCAGAACACAGAAGTACAAACTGCACCCAAAATACAAGCGGTAATTTGTCATTACCAATTTTCACGCAGCAAGTTAAAAATAAACATCCAAATGAAGGAAAATTAACAATTTCCTTACATAACAAGACATGAACATGAAACAAATAGATAGATGGCTGATTTGTGGTTGTAGTACTGACATAGCTCAGTATCCTTCCTGTCTTCCCTCCTGTCCTGTCCACCAGGTCAAAGATCTGGAAGTTCCAGCTGTTTAGCCTCTCCATGAGACTGTCGTGGTCTTCCAGCATGGGGTCTAGTCTGAACTCCTGTTCAGCCTGCGGACAACCAGCAAATACACAAATTACTTAACATGTTTGTGTTAATATACGACAGAGACAACAGCGGACGAAAGATATTTCATATGATATTTCTTACGATAGATAACAACAGCTGTTTGTCCACTGAAGACAGGAAGACCACTACTCAAGGTCAACTGGAGGTTAGCTAAGGGCAACCCAGGTCTCATTCATAACAACCATATAATTATAATAATAATGTGATCCTTTATTATCCTCTATTATTAATTCCCTTTTTGCTAGCTGCAGGCTCAGCTACCAAACATCAGCACTAGAACAGGCAGGGATTCAGTGTCTTGCACATCTACTTACTCACTAGGTCACCTTGCTGCCCACTCTGTGGACTAACTATGAATACAGTATTGTATACATCAGTACAGTATTAAATACAGTATTGTTAGCTGTAGCGCTCTGGTTGTGCGTACCTCTGAATCCTGAGTCTGCAGCTCTGTGCTGGGGCTCTTCTCCTCCAGTTCTTCCTTCGCCTGCCCCTGGTTCCCTGCCACGTCTGGCCTGCTCTCCCCAGACCCTTCTGCCTCCATGCTCTCCTCCCTGATAAGAGGCTCTCCCATGAACTCCAATCCTTCCCCTGTGTTAAAGCACACGCACGCACACACACACACACAGACACACACACACACACACACACACAGACACGGACAAACTATAGTTTTAATTCACTGTGCAATATTAGTTTCATATGTTGAGGGTGTCTATTTCTCTCAGGATATCCTTAATACATGTTCAGGTGTATGAATTGATTCACTGGATGTAATACATTTCTTGAACTCTCAAAATGGTTGACTAAGCTTTTGAGTCAATGACTGCATGTGACAGTTACATGTGTGTAATACTTTAAGGTTTACTTATATAGGTCATGTTTCTAAAATTAATTAAATCAGACGGTTATGGAGTAAAACTGGATTATATAATCCAAAATGTTTTTTAAGGTTTTTAGTCGCTCGCCAACTATCAATATAAATATACCTAAAATTTATATTGTCAAATATATTCTGTATCGGGACTTATGACTAGTGAGGTGTGTGTGTGTGTGTGTGTGTATATGTGTGATGTTGACCACCAGATGGCAGCATTAGCTTCCTGGTTACAGGAGCTGACAACTAACAGAAAGTTTTGCAGCTCCATCTGTGACCAACAGCTCACACGCTAAAAGCTCCCAAAACTAAAGGTAAGGACACCTTCCGACTGGCTGCCAGACGAGAGCAGCAACGGACTACGACGTGTCTGTACACTGACCGACCTGTCCAAGATCCCAGGGGCTCCTGCTGAACGGGGGACACTGTGCTCCTCAGAATACGAGTCAATATGTGTCTATTAATAGTTTTGAATGGTAGTGTCTTAGCAAAAATATACAAATTAAAAATAGTTTCTCCAGGTACAATTAAGACTGTATTGTGTTGAGTTGTGTTGTACCTGAGCGTCTGCGTTGAGCCTCAGTGGTGTGCGTCTGGTGCCCGTCTCCCGCATCTCCGCTGGAAACTCCTTTAAGCATCTGACGACCGCAGCTGTAATGGACAGACACAGCAGGCGCAGAAGACGCTGTCAGTTTCCATTCGACATCCTCTTAAAGGGTGACGGGACGGAGTGAAAAGGCCCGTCTCCGCCCTCTCCACGGCTTTGAAAAATAACAAACTTATGGGGCGGAGATAAGACGGTGGGGTGGGGGTAGAGGGCAGTCTGACTGTGGTCTTTGGAGTTAGGGCTGGTGACGTTTCAAACTCTGTCTTTTAGCCGTTCTCGATGTTCTTTCAACCGCTACTTCCCGTAAAAAAGTAGGGATTTTGCGTAGAAACATCGAGTAACAGCTGAAAAAAAATGAGTTCAGGGTCTCACACTCCTTCGAAGATGTCAAGACATTCCCTCGCTGTCAGAGATACCTGTGACACGAGGCACTTACCGCTATGCGCCAAGCGGTCGCGTGGCGGTCGCAGAACCAAAGCGTGCGCCAGCGTCAAGGTCATTTCGGACGTGAAGCTCAACCCCTTACCTGGTGCAGAGAGGGACGGCGGAGCTGCGGAAGGCCTGCTGGAAATCTGCGGCGTATCCCAGGGGCTTGTGCATGTTCAGGTTGACGCTGGGCTTGGTCAGGAAGTCGGCCGTGTCTGGGAACTCCACGGGCGAGCGGGTGACCAGGGAGGACGACGGGCCAGTGCCGACCGTCGGAGGGCTGTGGCTGGGCGAGGTGACCGGGCTAAGGCTGGGGGATGTTCCTGGAGGCGGGAGAGAGAGAGAGAGAGCGGAACGGTTTGGGAAGGGGGTTTGGGGAATTATCACAACGCACATACAAGATATGTAAAGTGAAGCGAGTGGGAGAGAGGTAAAAACCGTAATGCAGAAACAGATGTTTGAAGAAACAGAGCCACAGGAAACGACTAACAGTCACTTTCTGGCAAAGCGTGGCAAAATAGCAACGTGCTGACTGTAAATATCAGATCTCAGGAGTCACATTGAAATGAGAGTGGAGTATCTCTGTGGAGATGTATGTTCTGCTGCAGAACCTCACCTGCCCTCCTGGGCCCAGCGTGGTAGGTGAGGGTCACAGAGGAAGACCTCTGCTTGGGAATGGTGAGCAGGTTGGCATTGGGTCCATTGGACAGAGACCCTGAGCTGGAATACAGAACACATTGCGTAACATTATTCCAATAATTCTAAATAAAGACCATTACAGTTTGGATCCATTAGATTACCGAAAGCTGCGTTGCAGGTTGATCTTCATAACAAGTGTCTGCCACAAGTCGGCCAGCGTGTTGATATTCTCTCTTTTCTAAACCATGTTTACACTGCAGGCCCGTCTCTAAACTCCTCCCAAGAATCTGTCCTGGCACCTGTAGCGTGTGAGGCTTTTTGACGGACAGGGGAGAGGACCAATGGAGAGGTGCTGCAGGGGAGGGGAAAAGCCCAACCTGTTTTGAACTGTAACGGCTTGTTGTTGTAATTCCCCTTCGCTACCAGTAGAGGCAGAATATTGCACAATGTAGCTTTTATGCACATAAAAACATAAAATAAATATATAGAAATGTATATACTAAATATATGCATAAATAGATACTGTACTGCATTATAACTATCAAATATCAAATAACACAACTGTGTAGACTGGTGAAAGGAATGTTCAGTTAAAACTCACTGCCAAATGTAACACTGGCCTTATCTGAGGCTTAGAGCATTAAATTAACAAGCAACACCGCAAATAGAGCCAGTCCTCTTTGAATACGCCTGACTTACATAATCTATCAAATGACTCATCTGGCACGGCTACAACATAAGGGACGTCATCGTCCTGACATCCAAGGAAGCCTTGTGTCCGAGGAAGCCTATCGGCTAACACAGCAACGAATCGCCACTGCCACCCTGTGGAGCACCACAGAGCCTGCAAGCCCCGATTGCGAGGCCATTTGCTTGTGTTGGATGAAATGTGATGACACCGATCTGTCCAGATGTCAGGCAGATTTAGGGTAAAACAGGGTCATGCTGGTTGGTAGCTTTATCTGGCTATGCATGAGCAATTTTGCAGTCAGTACGTGTTTTTGGAATAAGAAAAAAACACAACCTGATAATACTCATCCTGTTTTGGGACTCGCTTAACTTGAGGTCATGAGAGGTAAAGTTATCCTTGCTAATCCATAGAGTCTGGCGGATATAAACGTAGCCAAACGGTGTTTGCGTTTACCTGGTTAGGTTGAGGTCAGGGTGGGGTCTTTTGCCATTGTTGCGTTCCCAACGGGAGGACGCGGGCTCGAGAGGAGGAAGAGGAGAGGAGGTGGAGCTTCGTCTGAGCTGCGGGGTGGGGAGGCTGTTCCTGCTGCTCAAGCCCTGATGGAGGGAGGGAAGCCATCAGTAAACCGTTCATACTGTCATCCTCCACAAACATCATCTGACACAAAGACAGCTATGGGATTAACATCGTATAATGCTGTTTACATTTGCAAAAAGTAGATGTACAACAATTGCTCGTTTAGTCAAGCTTAAGATGTTAAAAAGTGTTGTTTAATCAACTTAAAAAAAATGTTAATGTTTTTTGATGATTAACTAATATCATTACTGTTTATAATTTGGATTATTAAAACTCTTACAACAGGATCTCAACTGAACATTATTTGGGTTGAAATGTCGCCGTTCCAAGAGTCTGTTTTGACGGAGTGTTCTGCTGCCTTGCTGAGTAGATTATTGTCTGTTGACTCTAAACTACTTGAACTCCAATTAAAGCTATGTGACTGACAAGCCGCATTTATTTTCACTGCTTGTCATTTTTGTGGAATAAAAGGGGGGATGGATTTGTGTTTCCCTTTACAAAAAGCAAGTATAAACACGCTGAAGGAATAGACCAAAACCTTTTCCAACTCTTGCAAAGCAAGAAACCGACGTTCCCTCTAGTGTGTTTGGAAACACAATCAGTAATGATAATTCTGTTTTTGTTTACCTATGAGATCCTTCACTGCACTTATTATGCTTGATATAATTCAATAATTCAATTAAGAATCCAGTACTATATTGATGGAGGCTGTAATTCTATTTTGAGCTTATTGCATTGCCACTATTTCTAATAAATATATATTTTGAGTAATTATTTTGAGCGGCTAGTGGTTTTAAATTCTACTAAATACCGAACATGTATTTGGACATGATAAGAGGTTTTAAAACGTCTGTCATTTTTTTTAACCGGCCTTATTAGTTTGCTGATAGTCCTGCCTGGCCGACCTGTACCGTAGTATCATCGTATTGACCGAGCCCAGCTTTGCCCACCTTCATGGATTTCCTGTCGGTCCTCTCTAACGCGTCGTCCACCTCGTCGCAGGGGTAGAAGCCCGGAAAGGGCGTGAAGGGGTTCACCCTGGGGCGACAGGAGCCTGAGAAAGTGCCCATGAGGCTGGAGATGGTACGCAGGGAGGAGATGGCGTGGGGCGACAGGGACGAGTCCATCAGCAGGTCCGACACCAGGTTCCTGGCCTCGTTGATGACCGAGAGGTCCACGCCGTTGCCGCTCACCGCGCCCTGCCGTACGAGCACACGCGCGCGTAGAAGAAGAAGGAGAGACAGATACACAGGGACACGAGTCAGAGAGCGACCTCGGTGGAGCATAACAAGTTCACAGACCCACAAAAAGACCTCCCTTTTCTTAACGTCTGTGTGCAGTTCTGTTAAATGACCCCTCAGTTTGACACCCAGTTGGATATGCAAGATAAAATAGGACTTTTATGAGGTCCTATTTTATCTTGTATTTTTGTGAGGCGTATTAGGTTATGACCTTTTGATAAGCCAGTCTTTGTCACTCGTTTACTGGTAGCGAGCTAGCTATACACAGAGGACCGGGGTGACTGGATAGTGACCTCATGTCATTGATCATAGGTAATTGAAAGCTCGTGCGAAGACGTCAGCGGCGACGGGGACCGGCGCTCGCGCGCGCGCAGCAGGAGAGCAAGGTGGAGCGCGTCGTGGCTTCAGTGACGCGGCTCGCTACGCACGCGGCGCTGACGACGGCTCCTCGCCCCGTATCGACTCAACTCCGCTCGCTCAAGCTCGCCCGCGCTCATCCGGAATCCCGCCGCCTAACTCGCTGCTTCCCGAGCCTCCCAGCTCGCTCCTCTCTCTCGTCCTCTATCTCCTTCACACCCCCTCCCGTCTTCCTCTAACCTCAGGGAGCAGAAATAGTGGACGCAGCTAAACTGTCGGATCGAAGCTAAGCCATTTAATGCCCATGCGATAGGCGGCTAGCTAAACTAATATCAGTTGGGAGTGAATTCAAAGAAAGTATGATAGCAGCTGAGTTTAGAAAGGTCTAATTATTGCTTTTGCTAGCAAAATTGTGGTAGCCAAATCTTTGATTGATTGCAACAATATTTAGCAATTTTATCAAAACAGCAGATAAAATGTGGCATAAAAATTTGTAGGCCACTGGAGTCTGTATTAGATGCATACTCTGTGTGTTTACAAAATCTTCTTCTCTCACCTCGCTAAAAATATCACACATAACAGCGACGGCTTAAAGACTTGGCTTTGATGGTGACAGAGAAGAGAGCATTGCCCCCGTAGCTGTGGGAACCTGACTGCCAGCTTATTATTGTAATACCTGTACAGTGCTTTTATACGCACACATTACGCACGTATTAAACATTCATCTCAAAACTCTGAAAAAAAACAAAAAAAGGAAAAGAATGAATGTTCACACAAACACACTACTGACCTGATATTGTGGCTTGTACCAGTGTTTGAGATCCCAGTCCCACAAGATCATCTAAAAAAAGAGAGAAACATCAACTGTGAGTCGAAGGTGTGTGTGTGTGTGTGTGCGTGCATGTGTGCAATGCACATGTATTTGCATAATAACAAAAGTGAGGCTTTGACCTATGCACCAGTTTCAGTTTATGACTTTCCAATAAGGGCATCAATGAGAGAGTCTTATATGAATAATTCCTGCGTGTTATCTGAACACACAGCGTAGCAACAGTTAACATTTAGGATTTCCGACACCGTTCGATGCACTTTCTACTACAAGTATGCTAATGCAAGCCTTACAGATAGCACACTGAGGCCTTTCACAGAAAGCAAAACAAGAAAAGCAAACCACTGAAACCACAATGCTACGTCTACAATGGAGTTAAGAGATCTTATCTGGGCTGGAACTACGTCAATCGCCAGCATTTCTGCCCTATCTGTCTGCCGGTCACCAAACAGGAGCTCTCACACATTACAGCAGTGTAAAGAGCAGTCTAAGTTGGCACACACACACACGCACACACACACACACCACACACACACACACACACACACACACACACACACCGTGTTAAGACTTTGCTGAACTTGAAATAACCTTCGACCCTAAGCAATAAAGATCGCACGACAATAAATTATGAAACAATTACCGCAATTAACTTATATGGCGGCGAATTAACCATAAAGCCATAAAATAAAATACAAATGTAGAAAGTTAAACCATTGTTGTTCATAGGTTTTCGTGACTTCACATGTCGATCGTATTTTTAGCCATGTAAACAAACTATTGAAACCAGCGGAATAAATATGAACGTATAGCTCTACTCTAGACTATAAATCTAAGTCTATCCGGACATCTCTGAGGCAGACTATATGTGGGAACAAGAGGATACGAGGGGGTGGGGGGGGGTTTGTGTTCATGTAGAGAAATACAGTAGGTTGCCATGTTAAAGCCAGGCAGTAAACATTCCCCTCAGAGAGGCAGCCTGCAGTCTCGCGTCTCACCACAAGGGGGTGAAACAAAGCAAAGTCCCTCAGCTTGAAAACCACCTCCACAAACCCCAGCAACCTCAAGCTAACCCACCCACATCTAATGTAAGAAAATATAACACGAGGTAACAATCAATTATCCCTGTTTAGCCTTCTAATTATCATCTCAATACGTCAGCGCATTGTCACTAAGTATCCCAGCATGCCTTGTTACACCAACAAAAATCTGAGGAATTGAATCAAATACTTGAGGAAGATTTGATACTGAATGAATCAGCATGTCATATTAAACCGTGTCAATTTTCTGACATAACAAGATGTAACAGCAATTTAAAAAAAAACAACCAATCTGTTTTAGGAAATATAACTTTTGACAAGTGTGAGCTTTGATTCAGTTTCTTTGAAACATTTATTACAACCAGAAATTCATATTCTTTTCCTTCTGAAATGGCAAAACGTAATGGTAGTATGTGCATTTGTGGTATATAGCAAGTGTAGTTTATTCTAATAATAATATAAAATAATAATAATAAGATAAACGCGATATGAATTGCAAGCTAGGTCCCACACCTAAATAAAAACAATTAAACTAATTTCATTTCAATTTCCCCAGTCTGTCATTTTACTGTTGCCATCATGTGAGACCACCAATAACCTTTACCTAAGGTTGTTAAATAGATCAGTGGCTCCATCCTTTATCCTCTAATCAGTCACTGTTTCATTGATCAAAGTGGGATGTTGGATGTTTATCATCAGCATCTGTACAATGCTGCCAAACATTTAATATGGCAAATAAGCTCTGCCATGGCAACCCGACTGAGAGGCCAGCAAACAATCCTCCAAACGCCATGGCAACGGGGATGGCGGGAGACGGCCGGGAGGAGAGCCTGTTGGTCGTCTGCTTGTTTACGGAGAGATGCGGAGGGAGCGAGGGAGGGAGAGAGAGAGAGAGAGAGAGAGAGAGAGAGAGAGAGAGAGAGAGAGAGAAGGAGAACTATGGATGAGAACTAGGGATGAGAGAGAGATGACAAAATCCAGATACGCCGCTGACCTGTGTTTAACCGAACCTTGAGATCATGTCCTTCTGCAGCCCCTCTCACCCCGTAGGTCAATTACACATGCACGCAGCCAGTGACACACACACACACACACATAGTCTTTTATGAACACACAATATAGCAGTATGTGTACAATTGGTTATTTTTCCCTACACCTCGCGTAAAAACATGGACGGCCGCCTCAACGGGGGACGGTGGGTGAAGAGCTGCACGGACGCCGCGGCCAGTGTTTCCGGCTTTGCACATAACCTTATTTACCGACTCGCAGCCTTCTTGATTGCACGTCTTCCAACGAAAAAAAAAGAGAAAAAAAAGAAGATGTTTTAGTTTAATGATGTTATGGAAACACAGCATGAGGGCGGACGCAGACAAGGGGAGACAGCAGCAAGATACTGATGCCGGGCCTACACCTGCACGCACGCACACACACCTGCACGCATACACACACACACACACACCTGCACGCACACACACACACACGCGCGCACGCAGAGCGCATTGTCTTTCTCAGTTCTCAAAGGTTCGAGGAGCTACAGCATCAGGACGTCGAACGGTAGACTAAATATAAATGGCTGTAAATCAGGCTACACAACAAGCTAGCTCAATTTCACACAACCCTGGCTGCCGTTTAAAATGAGGAGAGTAAATATCAGAGTATGATAAAGCAGGGGCGTGTTTACAACAGCGTCAGACTGCTTATGTGTTTACAACTCAGATAAAACAAGATAGCCACTTGCGAAGAAGCCTGTAGCCTAATAGTTGTGTGTGCAGAATCAGCCGCGTCCAACGCATCTGCGTTCCCGCGTGAGACGCGCGCGCCTGGACGCGCATGTGTCGTCGCGCGCGCGCGCGCGTGTGTGTGTGTGAGAATTGGCCACGCGCGAGAGATGGACACAATCGGTTAGCGATGAACCCGGAGGCTAAGCGTTAGCGCGCGGGTCACCTGCGCGACCCTGCGGATCTGGGGTCACGGCGGAGCGACAGCGGAGAAGGCAGAGAGACACACACACAGCGCACGGATACAGACAAACATGGAGACACAAACAGACGCGCCTGGAGAAAATACAAACACACACGTGTAATTATTTACCATTAGCCTTGTCCTACTGTAAATGTTTCCTAACCTAACAGGAGTCAATAAACCTATTGGAGCCATTAGTCAGCCGGTTAGTTACACCTGTGTGTCATATTAGCCGGGCTGTTGCACCTTGGTGTGAGAGGCGGGGTCGGGGTTGGGACTGATAAAAAACAAAACAAAAAAAAACCAAGCGCGCCCGGCGACAGAGAGAGAAAAAGGTGCCGCTGGCATTTAGGCAGGGCATTTGTATGGAGAGGAGCAGAGGGGGGAACGTTTGACGTCAGTCTGCAGCGACGCGCTAGGCGTCAGCAGCCTCTCAGACGCAGACGCACGCGCTGATAACGAGGGCTCCCGCCGTCACGCGGGGGGAACACGCATACTCTCACACACGTACATCTAGGGTGGGGGGAAGAGACGAACCCACCGCCAGCGTGTACACACACACACGCACGTATACGATAGACCGTATGATAACGGTAAATAAAAGAAATAGAGAACAGCCCCGGTTTGACACTTGAGGCTGTGGTTGAGGACAAAAAGAGCTGAAGAGATCATAGGCCTGCAGTGTGTGTGTGTGTGTGTGTGTGTGTGTGTGTCCCACTAGCTGGACATAGCCAGTATGCCCTTGATAATGGTGAGTCTATA
>OMKK01030236.1:8314-19488 GCA_900302305.1 Polymixia japonica | reverse complement strand
CTCCAGACTGGCGTTCCCGAAGCAAGAAAAAAGCTTGCTATTATATCAGCTCCCAGAATCAATTTATTAGGAAGAATGTACATACATTTGTGATGACCAGGCTATGATTGTCATTATAACCACTAAGACTTGTCCCCCTCCCCCAGAGACGATGCCTTCCCCTGATTGATGAACTGTTCCTGTTCTTGGTGTACCTGTCTCTGGGTCTTCAGGAGAAAGATCTGGGTCATCGTTTCAGCATCCATCAGTCCACCGTCAGCAGGATAATCAAAACATGGATACTTTTTTGTACACCTTATTGGGCACTGTCGGGACATGGATGTCTCCTGAGGCAGTGAGAGCCACGATGCCGAGTGTGTTCGGCAAGTACTCTGACACCCAAGTCATTATTGACTGTACGGAGATGAGATGTCACACACCTTCACCTTTACTCTTAGAGAGCGAGACGTTCTCACAGTATAAATCCCACACTACCCTGAAAGGAATTATAGGTGTGTCACCCCATGGTGTGTTACGTTTGTGTCCCCGTTGTATTCTGGCACTTTAAGTGACAATGTATTGTTCAAGCAATCAGGCATTATCCCTCTTTTGGATAAAGATATGGCTGTCATGGTGGACAAGGGATTCAGAGTCGACGACCTAGTGCCCTGCAAAGTTTACAGACCTTTTCTTAGTAAAAAATCACAGCTGGCTCATGATGAAGTGCTGGTCACTCAGGACATTGCACAGTTGAGGATACATGTAGAGAGAATAAATGGGCGCATCAAAGAGAACAAAGTGTTAGACACTATTATCCCTCTGACCCTTGCTGACAGTATCAACCAGCTTTTTGCGGTAGCCTGCCTCCTAACAAACTATCAAAACAAGCCATTGGTCAAGGCTTGAGCCAAGGAACCGTCCAGGGCACATGCTCGGAAATAGTCTGTACTTATCTGCCTCACTATTACGATGCAATGTATATATAGTAAAACATATGAAATCAGAAAACATGTATAATAAAATGTATGAAATCATAACACATTTATACAAAGTGACCTTGACAAATAAATTGTATGTCAAATGTTTCAATTCTATGATTTTTGTGGTTGACAAATCATTGTGTACACAATTTTTTTTCTCCTGTATATTTTAATAATAAACCTATTTATAGAGCAATCAAAGCTTCTCCTCTCTGCAAGACCCCTACTCAACTTATCCTGTGCCAATCAGCAAAACCTTTTGGAGACAGACAGGTACTTCTGCATATAGACATTAAAGTAAAACTAGTCCACTTTCTCTCGCAATACAATTTTGTGATTCACAAAAACCTGTAAGGGTTGTGAATATGGAAATTACATTTCTGAGGATATTTCTGAAAATATTAAAAGCGTTTATTCAGATATTTTGTGTGGGTTAAGTGGTGGGTTACTTAAAGAAATCACTGCATTTATTTGTGCATTGTGAGTTACAGATACAAATCTTTTTTTAAACTATTCTAGCTCCATAATTTGTTCTTAAATACATATATATTTAATCGATTTGCTTATTAACGTCACCAGTAGCTTGCTAATACCTTTAACAGTGCGCTGCAATAAGTCCCTCGCAGAAAAAAATTAAATCTAATGTTGGTCTCATTGACTCCCAGTCAAAAGTAAGCGGTCTAGTCTTCTTAGCGGACTTTTAAGCGAATACGGAAGTAGACGGAAGTGGAGTCTCTCGCCTGTAACGTCATCGGAAACACGCACACATACGAAACCCATATTCGCCGCGTGTTTTGTTTTTAGTTAACATGGGTTCCTTATTTAGATTTAGCGTTTAAGTTTATTATATTTGTTTACATGTTGTATGTTTTTATTGCCAGTCAACGTGATGAAACAGGGTTTAGACTGCGCAAACCAGAGAATATTTACTAAACGGAGCTCTCCTGTCCTGCTATTATTGAGTTAGTGAACCTAGCTATGCTAACTAGTCAGTGAAATGAAGACGTCAGAGCCCAGCATCATGGACATGTTCGAAGGAGGAAAAGTCCTGAAAATATGCGCTCCGATGGTTCGATATTCCAAGTAAGTTAGCAGGCTCGCTTTATTAACCTACACATTCATACCTGTTACATACGTTTTGCCATATCACCAATGATTTTATTAACATCTGCCCCAAGTGAATTTAATGCAGCCCCCTTGTGTGTTTTGTTTTTGAGTTGATGTTTTTTAGCCTCATGTTGTTTGTACCGAATTTATATTTGCCAATTTTCTTTACTGTTTTGAGAGATTTATTTCTCAAATGTATTTGCTTACTGTTGTCTGTGTGTGTCTCTGGGACTTGACTTAGCCTATTGTCTGCATAATAATATACTCAGCATTATATGTGAATTCCTTGCCTATTTTTCCTCAGATTAGCATTCAGATCATTGGTGAGGAAATACAATTGTGACATCTGCTTCACCCCAATGATAGTGGCTGCTGACTTCATGCGATCAGTCAAAGCCAGAGACAGTGAATTCACTACAAATGAATGTGAGTAGTTGCAGTGAAATATGAGTAGGTATCATATACAGCAAAACTATTGGATTTCAGTAGCTGACATTGCCACTTTTAGCGCATCGCGGTATATCTCTATAACCTAACAGTACAAACTAAATGTTGCAACACAATAATGGTGTTATTCACTTTAAAGCTGTTTGTACTTACATAATTTTGTGTAATGTTGCTGCCAAATGTTGACCACTCCTATTGCTTTTTTTCATGTCTTCAATCAGCTGACCGGCCCCTAATTGTGCAGTTTGCTGCAAGTGATGCCCAGACTCTGGCTGATGCAGCCTGTGTCGTAGCACCTTTCTCAGATGGAGTTGACCTCAACTGTGGCTGCCCCCAGAGGTGACAGTAGGCCCTGACACACTTTGACCACCAGTTACTACTCATGGTGTTGTTTGCAAATCTAGAATGGTTCAAAAACCCACAGATGGATTGTTTGATGTGGCATTACTTGTGCTGCATATACTGATTGCATACCTTTTTATTTTGTTTATTATTTCCATTTTTTCTTCTAAATTATTATTTTTTAAATTAGTTGTTGGACTTTATTTTTACACCCATTGTTATATCTGGTCATTTTCAATCCAGACCTCCAGATCTTCCGAACTCCGATATCTCATCAATTGCTTTGTTATAGCGGTACCTATGTTTGCTTTTTATGTGCATAACCATTTGCCCCAACTGGGGACAAATAAAGTTATTGATTGATTGATTTTTATTATTGCTTTTTTATTTTTTTATTCACCCATTTTTTAACCCTTGTAAAACACTTTGTTTGTTATTGTGTGCTTTATTGTTATTATTATAATTATACGTTCTCAGTCACCTGGGGACGCTAGTCTCCAATACAGTCCTATGGGGCAGTTACACAAAATTGAGTCCTGCCCATTTAATGTTTATCTTCTCCCAAACCGTATACATTCAGTTTGATTGTTTTTGTCTAGATTGTTTGATCAGTTTTGTTGTGTGTGTTTCAGGTGGGCCATGTCAGAGGGGTATGGTGCATGCCTTATCAACAAACCAGAACTTGTTAAAGACATGGTCAAACAGGTCCGAAATCAAGTGGAAAATCCTAACTATACTTCCTCCATTAAAATAAGGTAAAATATTTGTTTCAGGTTATACCTGCTCATTTGAGTGTTTAATCTGTCAAAGTCCATATTGTCTCTGTCTCAAATACTTAAAATACCTCCATCTCATTTGCAGAATTCACAAGGACCTGAGGCGGACGGTAGACCTGTGCCAGAAGGCTGAATCAGCAGGTGTGTCCTGGATCACAGTCCATGGCCGCACAGCGGATGAACGGCACCAACCAGTCCACTACGATGCCATAAAGACAATCAAAGACAGCGTATCGATCCCTGTCATTGCTAATGGGGACATAAAGTACCCCCGCGACGTGAAGACCATTCACCAACTTACTGGTGTTGATGGTACGTTTTATTACGCTAGTGAAGCTATTGTGTTCAATCGTGTCTATTAAAAATGTTGCATTAGCTTTTTTTTATCTTTAGTAACTCAAAATCATGTCACTGGCGGTCGAAGGGTTTGGTATTCAAACGAGGTAGACGCATGATTGGAGATTGGATTGAAGTATTCCTTTCTAATTTGTGTTGACCGTATATTTTTTTGTCTTTGTTTTCAAGGTGTAATGGCTGCACGGGGGTTACTAGCTAACCCTGCTATGTTTGCCGGGTATGAGGATACGCCTTTGGAGTGTGTATGGGACTGGGTGGACATCGCTATAGAGCAGGGCACCCCCTTCACCTGCTTCCACCACCATCTTATCTACATGCTGGAGAGGGTTAGCTCCCAGCCTGAGAGAAAAGTATTCAATTCTCTGTCCAGTACCTCAGCTGTAATAGACTACCTCCACAGCACATATGGATCAGCACAGAATCTTGGGACATGAATGTAAAAAAGTGCAATTTTTCTATTTTATCTGGTGTATTTCTTTTTTTTTTGTGCCAATTAAACAGTAAAGGTATTGTTGGACCATTAGTGTCTGCCTGTCATTATATTTGTTATTTTGATTTTTTCCGTAAAATGGGTAAGCCATTCACAGTCAAAGTACTGAAAAGCTATATCATCATTAAGCAAGCTTATACAAGATATACAAGACCCCTTTTCAACATTGTGTCAAAAAGAAGAATAGCTACGTACCCGCTAATGTCCTACACATTAAAAATGAGTGATTATGAATTCCTATTCATACATGACTAAGTATAAATGCAGGGTTTAGAAATGCAGTTTTTAGATTGACAAACATTTTGCTTGTGAAGGAAAGTAAAAGGAAGATACTCATACTCATACCCATATTCTGCTTTTCTCCTAACTGCCACCATTATGTGGAAACATGGATGCATTCAAATGTACATTTAGCAAAAAGCATAAATGGTACATCTTAGATATTTACATTGTAGGAATCACCAGGAATAGCTGAACATTTGGATGTTAAAACTAGAAAAACTGGCAGGCTGTGACAGTGTGGGGGGGATGGTGGAGGGGATGGGAGAGGCTGTCCTGGCGGGGGCAGGACAGACACTGTCCGCCGTGTCAAACCGGTTGTAGGACTGGTTGAACTCATCGGACTTGTCCACACCACCTGTTGTTGCCTGGCAGTTCTTATAGCCGGTGATACTCCTCATACCCCTCCACACCTCACTGGTGTTGTTGTGCTGCAGCTTTCTCTCCACTTTCCTTTTGTAGACCATCTTGGACTGCTTTGGACTCCTCTTCAGTTCCTGTTGCACTTGCTTGCGCTTCTCCCTGTCTCCATCTCTGAAGGCCTCCTTTTTCTGGTTAAGGAGTGTCTTTATGTCACTGGTGAATCCCCAGTGTGTACCGAGCCGATTTGCCTATAGGTGGCACTATTTACTACGAGAGTTCAATTCAAGAGAAGAAGAACTCCCTCACTGCCGACCGTAATTATCAGTTGGGAAATTGCTAAACCGACTCCAGATCAGTCCAACCAGACTGTTTTAGTCATAATCTAATAGGAGGAAACAGGAAGATCAGCCGAGCAACTTTTGCCCAGGTTCGTTTCCATCCAAAGGCTCATATATTTCCTATTTTAGGTATCGTAATATTTCAGTGATTCACCGGTGAGTTGCAAATCCTAATATTTGAACCAGTACGTGAAACATTAACTTAAAAAAAAATGCTGTTTAAACATGTAGTCCTAACTTAGCTTGTCAACGCTAATCCATCTCTTTAGTTTAGCTAACGTTGATGTTGATGTTACATTAGCTGCTGGTTTTGAACAAGAGAAGAAGATGAAAGGATAAAGCACCTGCTATAAAACGGGCTTGTGTTATTGAATGTCATAGGCCATGTTTGTTTAGGTACATTAAAGCCTTGTTAAGCAGTTTTTGGCCAGTTAACGGCAGTTTATACCACAGGCATAACTTTAGTTGAATTATGTGAACCTTTGATAGGATAGGCTGGTTAAGTAGATTGTTATCCCTTTGACTCAACAGTGGATATATTGTTATTCAAGTAGGACTTGGGCCATATTGGAGATATCCACGCGTAAATTGAGCTCGATGGCCTCTCCATCTTGATGCCTCTTTCTATTATGAAGCAACAATAACCCGCTAATTCTTGATTTTTTTGTTTCATTCAATGTAGCAGAATTACCCCAGTGTTTAATCTTAAGAAGCCCCCCCCTCCTCCCCTTGAGATGACATTGCAATGGACTGCTGTCGCTCTCTTTCTCTATGTGGATATTGGCATTCTTATCATCCTTTGTTTGCCATTTATCTCAGCAAGAAGGTAAGCTGAAATCACTCAAAATGCTGTGTGTGTGTGTGTGTGTGTTTCCCTTTTGCTTCATCTTGGCATAATTTGGTTCTTGAAATTTGTATTGCAAGTTATTGTCAGGCGATGATTTTGATGATGATTTTGAACTTTGGTTGTGCAGCATGTATTTATCTGTCTTGCTACGTCTGTGTGTGTTTGTGTGTTGAATTGCAGATGGCAGAGAATTTTCCACCTAAGCATCTGGAACAGTGTGGCTAAGGTCTGGAACAAAGTGTTCCTCACCATGATTATAGTCCTTATTGTTCTATTCATTGGTAAGTTTAATATTTTACAGTTATTGTGTCTGTTAAAACCTTGCAGGTGGTTTACACTACAGTAAATTCAGTTTAGAAGGAAACATGATGAAGACCTACTCTGACCTTAAAAAGAGCTCTAGCCACAGAGAATTTTCCTTTTTAGTCTAAACGGGTAGAAGCTGTCTTTGAATATGCCTTTAAGGTAAGATACTGACTTGTTATACAGGTACGACAGAAATAGCTTTATAGCTTTGCTTACAAAAAGTCCCATTTTAAGTCAGGCATCAGGCGCCATGTGAATAAGAACTAGTGAAACTGATCCCATACCATTAAACTCTTGAAAATAGAAGCCTGCATGCTGATGTACAAATTAAAAGTTTTAAAACGCATGAGAAGCAAAGGTTTTGGTTGTGACTCAATCTTTACTACTACTTCTTTCAGATGCTGTGCGCGAAGTGAGGAAATACTCTGAAGGGCAACATAACAAGGATGCTAAACTACACCCTAACATGTTTGACCATCTGCACATGAAACTTTTCAGAGCCCAAAGAAACTTGTACATCTCTGGCTTCTCCCTCTACTTCTGGATGTGAGTCCTTGCTCACTTATAATTTAGCCTGTTGTTACATCAATACAGAGGAAAGTCCTACATTGTCATTTGAATGGACTGTACTACTCTACTGTTAAAGATGCCCTATGCGATTTTTGTATAATTTCAGCCTATAGTTGTTAAAATAGCGCTATGGAGCAGTTGTGGGTACCTGTTGTGTGCTCATTGCGGTCAGTACATGTCAGCGTGTGCTTGTGGAGTCAACGGGCTGGCCTGGGCCCACCCTGCAACCCCAACGCACATTCAGGTGAAGGCTGTCAATCAAGTCACGGGCATGCGAGCTGACAGCCGAGTCGTATTTAGAGGAAATAGCTACCTAAATCTTGGGCTGGTAAACAAGAGATTCCATTGTAGAATCATGCCTCTTTAAGTCTGAGTGCTCTTTGGAACCCACAGCCATTACCCAGCCATTCTCTTGCTGTTTAGGTTAGCTGACACAACAGCTGATAATGTGCAAGTTTCCCCTTGGAGTGAGCTATGGCGAAGCTAGAAATGATTTGCGAGGCCTCCCTGTAAGGCCCTGTGTCATGTCTGTCTCTCTCTGCAGGGTCATGAGGCGAGTGATCACCCTGACCGATCAACTGGCGACAGCCTCTGATACGACTGCTACCCTTCAGACGCAGGCTGAGAGTGCCAACCAAGCTGCCAAGAAATACATGGAGGACAACGACCTGCTCAGACAGGTAGGCTTCACACTGGCTCAGTGGAGTAGTTTGATACAGGTGGTTACGCACCAAAAGATTCAGACTGCGCCGTTAAGATTATACAGTGGGAAGGTCTTTCCGAGCTGTCTGTCACTCCAGATGTCACTACTCTATTTGATTTCTGATGTACCAGGAAACATCATCTGTCATGTATCCTTATAATTGAAGATTATACCACTATGTGTTTGATGTATTTCAGACTCTGATGGAAGGGAAGAGGCTTAAGGTCACTGCAGAGGACGTGGAGCAGTTGAGGAAAGTGGTGGCGATGCTTAGAGAAGAACTGGAAACCTCAGGGGATGGTTAGTATACACTTTGGTTTATGTTGCTTTCACACACGTCACAAACTTTAGTTTAGTTGATAAGACAATCGGGAACTTGTAAGTTATCGGTGGAAGTAGAAGTGGGGATGATGATAATGACAAACATAATTAGGCAGTTTGTAATGTACTGTGTCGTTGACGTTTGATTGTGTTTCCTCTCCAGCACTGAAGAAGTCCCAATCGAAAGCAGAGGCAATGAAGAGACAGACAGACGGTTTGGCTAAGGAGTACGACAGACTGTTGAGAGACCATCGGGAGCTACAGGTGACACTCTTATTCACACCCGCAGCAATACAATTATTATTTGTGGTCATTCCAAAACTCGCCAGCCAGCTGAATTTGATTTTCATAACCTCATAGTGATGCCTGGTTCACTACCAATGTAGCTGTTGGCAAAGAACTACTCTTGCCCAGTACGAGCTGTTTCAGACTGACATTCAAA
The DNA here is from genome assembly GCA_900302305.1 of Polymixia japonica. Taxonomy (NCBI): domain Eukaryota; kingdom Metazoa; phylum Chordata; class Actinopteri; order Polymixiiformes; family Polymixiidae; genus Polymixia; species Polymixia japonica. The sequence continues at coordinate 10,841 of OMKK01030236.1, read as the reverse complement.
TAAGTAGCATCAAGCAAGTATGCCGAGGTGGAAGGCTTGTTTGTTGATCACATTTTTCACTTAGAACTGTAATAGGTAATCAACATTACATTTGATTAATAATAATAATTATTATTATTATTATTATTGGGCAAAAGTCCAGAAAACTTTGATTTATTACAATCTTTTAGTCTATCCAAAAAGCACTTGGACATGTGATTTGGTTGTTAAGACACTGAACACAGAACTTATTAGCATCGTTTTTAGCACTTCTCCAATCAATATTAATGAATGTTTTCAAATTCTGCTTCCAATATCTCAATAACCAAAACACTTAGGTGGGTGCATTAAGCTGGGCAGAATTGACAAGGAGTTCATGATGGCTTCTCAACCAATTATTATAATAATTTATAAAAATGTTACGTTTGCCCCCACCTCCAATTAGCAATGTCAACCTACACATTAACATAAAACCTAACGTTTACATCTTATTCTTTTTCCAGAATCGTGAAGACTGTGGAACCAAAAAGGAAAATTAGTTTTTTTGTTTTTTAAACATTTCCACAGCAGCCTAACCCAGAAACAAGAGAACCACTGCACCACACGCTTACCTTCCTATGACACATACATACACCTACACATAGGGCCACAATGCATTTAACAACAACAGACTTGTTGTTTTTCCTCCAAAGTCTACAGAGTTTAACTGTATTTTAAAAATGATCAGTGATGGCTTTAATAATTATGCTGTGTAATTGGTTTTGGGTATCAGACTGACCTGGGTGGAATTAGTACTTTCAATGGGTTTAGACACTTCCTGTACTGGTTGTGCCTTGCGCAACGTAACTAATAGGATTGTCTTTATTTAATGCAAACCCTGCCTAGAAGGCAGATGAATTGCTCACAGTAACTGAGAGGATTAGAGCCAGTAATTGACCCAGGTCAGATTACAGATCATTTGCGTAGTAGAAGGTAACAAGGAAGCGTGTTGTTTTACTGTATTTGTCATTTATTTTTAGATGGACAGCTCCGAGTGCTGGATTGGCCATAGGACATGTTAGTAGTCCAGTACTCGGTAAACGGCAATGAATGTATTTTGATGCAATAGGTTTTTGATGCAACTTTTTCACATATAGTGAGAACTTGCTGCAATTGCTTTGATCTTATGTGTGAATTCAGTGTGTGCTGGCATGGCTATGCAAATGGACATTGTATTTACACAGCATTTCACTTGAGCATGTTTTTCTATAGCTTGAGTTAAGTCATTGTTTGATAAATGAGCTTGATAACATATTCCATTCCATTTGATGTACTGTGTTTTGATGTACATTCCTTTGAAGGGAAGGAAATTGACGATTCCTGACTTTTGGTTTTACCCTTTCATTTCAATCACTAAATGTTAAAGAGAATGTGCCATGTTATGTCTGAAGCTATCAATATGATTCAGACTGGTTTTGCAAGGTCAGACAATCAGTGGGGACAATGGGTTTGTTTGTTTGTTTGTTTCTAAATAAAAGTATAAAATTTGAGTTAAACACAGATGTTCTCTGAGCCAAGATGAGTGCTTTGTATGCATCTGTTGCATTTTGTTTTAACATGGAGTCGTGGTATGATGCCCTGAAAATGGGGGCACCAGTTAAAGCATACTCCTTGGATCCAGAGCCTCGTCACTGTGAAAGAAAAGGTAGCGTTGTAATCTCCAAAGTTTTTAAAGTTCCCTACTCCGTTCTGATGTATTTTGGATAATAATATGAATTTGTCTAGATACGTTTTCAGGTCATATGTTTGTCATAATCCTGAAAGAATGTTTTACGTTTAGCTTTTTTGTGAGTGTTCTCAATGCCACTGAAGCCAGAAACCAATAATTGAAGTGCCTTTTGTGTAATAAAGATACATTTCCTTATACTTTGCCTATCATCATTAAATATATTTAAGATTGTATTTAAGAACCCCAATTAACCAATGACGCCCACACATCCACATTTGATTGGATATTAAAAGTTTTAATTTTGTATTACATTTAAAAGGTATTCTCTTAAAATTTACAAAAATAATCCAAGGAAATTATGTACATTCTGATTTTTATAATGCAAGTGAGAAATGCCTTACATTATTGAGATAATGACTTCCTTAACATTGTTTCCTTGATACCTGATGCCGTTGACTTGGCCATATACAAAGGACAGTTCAGCCACAACACATGAAGAGTTTCATTCCAAAATGCTCCAAATCCATAAACAAAAAGCCTATTAAAGGTTCACATGATTAGATTTTTGGCATCTGTGAGCTGATACAGGCATCCTGGTGCTGCACAGGTTCCCACAATTAATCAAGTCCGGAAATGTCCATATAAGTAATTTTGGGCAGAAAATTCAATTTTCTATGCAGAGCCAAAAACAATTTCCCATGTGACATGATGTGCAATCAATGTTTCATGCTCTGGTGTGGCTAGCCTGGACAGACAGACAAAGTTACAGCCCATGTTGAATAAAACCCTCCAGTTCAAATAACCCCCCCCCCCCAAAAAAAAACAAAAAAAAAAAATTTA
>OMKK01030235.1:21592-52156 GCA_900302305.1 Polymixia japonica | reverse complement strand
AGGGAACAAAAGCGCTAGAAAGAAAGATAAGAGAGATGGGGCTTTGATGGAATGCCCGCGAGCTGAGAGTCTATTATGGAAACAGCCTTGTTAATGCAGTGTGTTATTCAGTTAACCTTTATGTAGCTGTGACACGTCTTGCAGGACACACAACCACCTTGCGCGCACACACACAGCGAGTGTCCGGTAGCGCATTCGTCCTGTGTACCCTGAGGTACGTGGAACAAGTTGTGAGCATGATAGTGATGATAGCGTGATAGAACATTGACATAATTCCTGAAGTCAAAAAGCAACAGTGAGCAGATTGTCAAGTGACACAGTGTCGCACACACATTGTTAAAGGCCCACATGATTGATTTTGATGTTTTTGAGCCGATACTGTACATGCATCCTGGCGCCGCACAATGGCTTCCCTCAATGAATCAAGTCCAGGGAGTATTATTTTCTATGCAAAAACAGGAAGGAAAAATGACTGGAGTGGAACTTTAAGTACAACAACATCATGTAATTACTGCTAATATTAGATTATTAGGTAATTAGGTCATTTTGAGGGGCGACAGTGGCTCAGTAGGCAGAGCGGGTCGTCCAGTAATCAGAGGATTCCTGGTTCGATCCCCGGCTCCTCCTGGTAGCACGTCAAAGTGATGAACCTGGCTGAAGCCCTGAGATGTCGTCAGATGCAACGTACCTATAAGTTCTTCGGGGCATCCTGCAAACACAGATTGTTCTCTAATGAGAAGAAAGTGGACCATTGCAGTGATACTAATTGGAGTCGTATCTCAACCTCAGTAACTAACTGAGGCTGAGATGTTGACCTAATTGGAACAGTGGAGGTATGCAAGGCCAAGCTAAGCCAATTAACATGAGCATGGGGTGCATGTGGACTGGGACGCCATTATAGGGGACGGGGAATGTGCACTTGGCTGGGCCAGGCTAATTGGGAAGTTTGTGCTAGTAAGGCACCTTAGTCCATTATCTCTATCACCATGGGAACCAGATAAGGATAATTAGTTGGACAGCATGGCACAGAATGATGGCAGCTATAGGCACGAGCAGCAGGATTAGTGCTCACACACATACAATGATGAAACTAATAGAAACAGACATTGGGCAAAACGTGAGGGAAAATTATATTATTAACGATGTAAATAAAGTGTTTGACTATTGACTTTAGTCTTCCGAGCCTCTTTTCCACCCGGTGCTCCTTCTTGTTTTTATAGTTTTTTTTCTCTCTTTCTCTTAATCTCTTTTTTACACCCTTTTTTTCTGTTTGTCATTTTCCCTCTCACCCAAAGCTATGAATGGGAATAATAAAATCATTGTCCTACTGAGAAGTAATCTCATTTCTCCCTCTTTCCTCATCTCTCTCTCTCCCCCTCCTTTTCCTCTGGCTCCCTCCACCCTTCCTCTACTGCTGGTCTACATTCAGTATGCATCCTCTGCCTCGTCTGTTGCCTCTGTCCCTCCTTTTGCTCCCCGCATATTATGTCTCTCTCAGCTCCAGGGCGTCTCTGTATGTTGGTGTCTTAGTGATTGAAGTGGATGGGAGAACCCGTCGTGAGGGAGTTGGACTTGTTTCACTTTGCTCAAAACCGCTGAAAGGGCCTACTATAAACACAACTCCTAGCTGTCAGTTTGTGCAAACATAACACCGAGGTGTGGAACTTAAGGAACTTTTAAAGTCTTGAAGCCTCGTAGGTCATTCAGAGTCGTACTGTGACATTTAAGTCGGGCGTCATCCCTTCGGTTGTAGCCTTTCCTGCGTCTCAAGGGACACACAGGCCAACGTTACAACAAGTGGTACTCGGTCAGTGCGGAGGCTTTTTGCTCTGTGTCCAATGTAATCATCTAAGTGTGACTGTACCGTATGTCCCGTGTCTTTGTCTCTTTGTCTCTCTGTCTCGGTTCTCTGTCTCTCTCTCTCAGGGTGGTCCAGTCCAGTAGGACTGCACCATTTTCTCCTTTCTTTCTCTCTCTCTCTCTCTCTCTCTCTCTCTCTCTCTCTCTCACCTTTTCCCCTCTCTGTAGTTTTGTCTTTGCTCTGTGTGAGGAGAGCAGATGGCCAAACACGCAGATCTGTTCTCTCTACAGGGCCTTGGATCTCACACAATAGGCCTCAGAATCTCTGCCCAGACTCTGCTCTGCCTGGCTGGGAAGTTAAACAAAGAGAGGAAGGAGAAGAAATAACAGCATTTCAAAGAGGAGTAGGAGGAAGAGGAGAACTTACTGAAGTGCAGTTTTCAAACGGGCTGTGCATTGTTTGCAGTCACAGATGTTTAGATTGTGCCATTTTGGTGCATGGGAGAAAAGTGTGGCGGAGAAGCCCGTTTGTGATTTTGCGCATTTCCCCTCCACACAGGATTGGTTTTGTTTTGTTAAAGGTCATTCTGAGGATTAAGTTTTACATTCTCTCTCCTCTCGCCCCCCTCCCTCCCTCCTTCCCTCCCTCGTCTCCTCCTGCTTTTCCTCCTCCCTTTCTTCTTTCTTTGGTCTCCTCCCTCCTTCCCCTCTATCTCCTTCCCTGTGTCAGGTACTACTTGTCTGGTGGCCCTGCTGTCTGATAAGGAGCTGACAGTGGCCAATGTCGGAGACTCACGCGGAGTGCTGTGTGATAAAGACGGCAACGCCATTCCTCTGTCACACGACCACAAACCTTACCAGCTGAAGGAACGCAAGAGGATCAAGAAGGCTGGTGAGCATCACATGTTGTGTGCCAAGAGACTTCCTCATCTGATTCTGAGCAGCCGGATCTGGCTTACGTTAAAGGATGAGGAAGGAAACTTGAAGGGATATCAAAGCTACTCCCAAATTCACACTGTTGTCATGAGAGCATCACATAAATAGTGTGTTATTGTCATCAAAACTAAGCACCAATATCCTTCATTCAAATTTCACATATTTGAGCTGACGGTGACATCACAGCCCAGTAATTGATAACATGCTAGCTTAGTTTGTAGATTGAGTTACCAAATGCACTTAGACAGTATACACTAATAAGATGTGTTTATTGGAAATTTTCCTTTCTACCTCATTTGCATATTTGTAGTCATCTTAAAGGGATTCTGATGGCAGTTTGCCAAATAAATTGGCCAGTATGGTAGGTAGTCAGGATAGCTTACCATCTCCATCTAAAGGACGTTTTAGGTACTGAAAATCCTGTTCTGTTGCTTGGATTATATTCTTCCTATGTTCAAAGAAGCTTGCAATTACAGAACCACAAATACTGAGATTTTCTACTCTTTGTGCGCTGTGTTTTCACTGTGGAACAGGATATCACCTAAATGCCAAATTTTAAATTGTAATGTACTGGAACTACAAGTATACTGGTAGAAACGCTTTTTTTTTTTCTAATTGCATGATGTACATAGCATTAAATATTTGACCCAAAAATGACACCATACCAAAGTTCCATTTGGGTAACTGGAAGTGTCATATTAAAAAATATGTGTGGTGAGTATGGTATGGTTCTTAGGAAAGCATCGTGACTCAACGGAAATCTACATCCAATACAGACACTTCCAGTAAAATTCCCTGCTTGTGGATCTGTTTTAGCAATTACAGCGGACACACGCTGTAGCCTACTTGCAGGATGTGACATGAATTGAACTGTATCCAATATAAATAATTCCCTGAGTAAGACAGACACTGTGTGAGTGAAAACACATTGGTGGCACCGATCCATCCACATATTTCTTTTGTTTTTGTTCTTTTATGTGAATCAGTGGCCTCGTAACGAATAAAGATGAATAGACCTGCTGCGAGCTGGTTCAGGAGAACACAAATATATGAGTTGGAGAACACAAATATCTTTCATCTCTGCGGTCTGCTGGCAGTAACATGAAAAACATCTGTTCCTCCTCTCACCTTTGTGTCACCCTTTTCTCTTTTGGTCTTCCACATACGCTCTCTCGACACCCCTCCTGCTCCCCTCTTATCTTGTTTCATCATGTCTCATTCTTCTTCCTAACCTGTCTCTTGCCCTTCTCCCTCCTTTCTCGTCATTCTTCTTACGCCCCTCTTCTCTCTGTCTCCTCAGGCGGTTTCATTAGTTTCAACGGCTCGTGGCGCGTCCAGGGCATCTTGGCCATGTCTCGTTCTCTGGGCGATTACCCGCTAAAGAACCTCAATGTGGTCATCCCTAATCCTGACATCATGTCGTTTGACCTCGACAAGCTGCAGCCCGAGTTCATGATCCTGGCGTCAGACGGCCTATGGGATGCCTTCAGCAATGAAGAGGCTGTCCGCTTCATCAAAGAACGACTGGACGAGCCCCACTTCGGCGCCAAGAGCATCGTCCTTCAGTCCTTCTATCGCGGTTGCCCTGACAACATCACTGTCATGGTGGTCAAGTTTAAAGGCAAGGTCGGCGAGCAGTAGACTACCAGCCACTGGTCTTATATATCTATGCTATGTTTGAATATTTGTATGTGTAAGATAGGCTTAAGATTAAAAATGCAAAACCAAGCCCGCACCTTTTGGAACGAAAACTATTTCTATCGAAGATATTTACAGAAACAAGTCATTCAATGCATCTTTCTCTCTCTCTCTCTCTCTCTCTCTCTCTCTCTCTCTCCCTCTCCCCCCCCCCCACACACACTACACACACTTTTATTGTTGTGAAAGTGAGTTGGATTTGTAAGAAAATCTCTTTTTATTTCGGCTTACTTTGGAGACACTTCTTTCATTACTTTTCTTTCAGACGTTGCAATGCCAGCTGGGTCACTGTTATGCAAATAAATGAAGCAAATTTAGCTCTGTGCACATGTAACGAGATGAGAGAAAGAAAGAGATGCACTGTCTGTCTTTGTATTTTGATCTTACACACAGGTTTCATATTACAACCAATTCATTCTCTAGCTACTTCAAAATTGACAGCAAAATTAATTTTATTAAAGACTACCAGTCAGAATGGAGTTTCACTATTATGTCATTGTTACGTAAGTCATATATCTATCCCTCGGAATCTATGTGACCACTAACTTTAGTTTATTTTTGTAGTTTGCTAATTTTAAATTTATTTTTTATTTGTATTGACGTTTACCAAATGACTGCACTGAAAACTCCAACCAATGTGTTTTGGATGTTGTTTTCTTTGATCAAACACATTTGAAAGGTGCAAATCATCAACGAGAATTCATTCCCTTCATACACAAACAACGCAAAACATATCCCCTATGCTTCAGATTATCATTATAATTGTACAGAAAAAGAACCAGTTACCTTGTCATACCACAGAATGCCCTGACTCTCCACTTAATGAAACATTTTGACTTTCGTTCCAACAATTTATTTCCTCCATAGGTGACTGTCTATAAGTGTCTAAGTTCCTTTGAGGAGACTTCTGATACTTTAAATTCTTGTTTTTGTTTTTTAACTGCTGACAGACTATTGTTTTTGTAAGGCTAGGATTCTCTCTGTAATTTGGCTGTTCTCTCTGTTCTGTTATTCGGTTCAGCCCTCAGTCAACTTTAGGATCCGCATGGATTATAAATTTACTGTAACTGTAACTAAGAACATACTGTCAGTCAAGTTATCAACATCATATCATCCTAATGAGCAGAAATATCCTACAGCTTCATACACTCACCATATATGTACAGTTTAATTTCTTAACTGAACTGTCACTCAAAATGTAATAACAAGCCTTTGAATGAAATAAGTACTTGTTGCCTTATTTTTGTAAAACTGTTCATTTCCTGTTGTGAAGTCTGCTGCCAAAACTAACCTCTCAGTTCTTAACGTAATGCAGTTGAACATGCCATGCACATCGCACGACCTTGATGTCACACAGTTATCTCACATGTAGAATAGCATCTTTAAAAGGATGTCTCTGAGAGACAAGTAACTGTAAGATGAATGTACATACTGTCCCTTGTTAGTGTCACCTGTTCCCTTTCACTGTCTATCCAGCAATGAATAAAGCAATGCACCTGTCCCTGGATTGTTTAACAGGTATTTACTAGATAAAAATGTTTGTATGTGCTTTTTCAGTTGTACATTCTTCCTGAATAATGTATGTCACAGAATGTTAATGTGGAGTTTGTACTTGTTTTTGTTGACTTTAATAAATTGTAAAAAAAAACAACAACAAAAAAACAATTGAATTTTAAAATGTAAATCAAAAGGGTAACATTAAAATATATGATAACATTTTTTCTGTGTCATGTTCATTTCCCTTGTCTGAAGAGAGAACAGAGAGCAAGAAAGAAAAATATTTTAAACAAATCCACTAGAAATCACAGCATTGATATATAATCATTGAAAGTCTGGTTCATTGTCCATCTATGCCACCTGCTGGGTAATCAAAATATGCCCTTCATTGTAATCTTTACATCTATGAATTTCCCACTCATGATTGTCTCAGTTGTCTTCCGCACATATTTGATATTTATATGAAATGCATATTTAAATTAATTGAGACTCATAACAAATCCCGCATACAATTGTCTCCTTGAAGTTTCTGGAACGTGCATCATTAGCCTATTTCCCTTAAGTATAAGTTGTGACTGAGCTCTGGCATGTTGTGAATCTATAAATAAAACAAATGGAAGCACAAGGAAAATTGACCATGAACTAAAATTGTCCTGTGATGTCATTGCTAGGACATAGCCAGCCAGAAGGAAACACAACCCCCGCTTCCACCAAACATGGGCTTCCTGGTGCATGTGACGGTCTGGGGCAGGTGTGACCTCATGTCACAGTGGTTAACAGCACTGTGGTAACCAGAGAACTCTGTGCTCCTCTTACTTGCACTGTCACTGGATGGGAATAAAAAGCCTTACTGAAATCCACGTAATGACTGGAGGAATGTCATGACAAGAGGGGGGAGAGGTCTCTGTTACTGTATACATAAGGCATTCTGATCAGCATCCACTCTTCATAAGAGTCCAGACACAAAGAGCACACAGACCTCTCAGAGCCCAAAGACAGATGATATACCTGTAGTCATTGGATGTGGACAGCTTAGTTTACACAGTTATACAACAACAAGAAGTTACCCTTTGGATAAAGCTAGAACACTTCTTTCGCCAACAGAATCTGTATTTTCAGACATGGGTGTGCGTGGCTCCAAACCCCAACAGCAAACACAAGTCCTGATGCTCGGCCTGGATGGAGCAGGGAAGACAACCCTGCTTTACAGGCTGAAGTACAACGAGAGTGTGGTTACCGTGCCAACCGTGGGCTTCAATGTGGAGATGTTAGAGACTGAGGAAAAGGGCCCAGGGCTGACAGTGTGGGACGTGGGTGGTCAGAGAAGGATGAGGCCCCACTGGAGGCACCACTACGCCGACACGGCCAGCCTGGTGTTTGTAGTGGATAGCTGGGACCTGAGGCGCTTGGAAGATGCAAGAAAGGAGCTCCATCAGGTAATGCATCTAACTATATATGAACATGATTCTTAAGGAAGATATTTAAAAAATGTGTGATCCTTTGCAATGAAAAAGCTCCTGGAAAAAGTTTATTTTTAAATAAGGCCTGACCTGGTCCTTGGAGCCCCATATAGTTGTATCTCATCTGCTAATTTGTCTAAGTACAAATTAACTTGATTCTTGATAAGATAACAAAATAATGTTATTTTTTTGAGAAATAATTCCTTTTGTAAGCCATAAATGTAATTTAATCTGCTTCCTGGACCGGGAACATCCCATAGTCCCATATTCCACTCTATCTTATTCTGTTCTCTCCACCCACTAGGTTCTGAGGTTCCAGAGTCTCAAGAGAGTTCCTCTAGTGGTGCTAGCCAACAAACAGGATCTCCCAGGAGCTCTAAACCCAGCAGAGCTTAGCCTGAGACTGGACTTGAGAAGGGTATGTGGGGGCAGGGCCTGGTTTGTCCAGCCGTGCTCAGCCATGACTGGCATGGGCCTAGAGGAGGGTTTCAGGAGAGTTGTCCATCTACTGAAGACCCCATTGAAACAAACTGAAGAGAACATCAAGGATGCAGTCAAACAGCTGAAGCCCAATGAAGTTGCTATTATGGCTATGAAATCAGTCCTGCACAGTGGTTAAGGTGGATTGATTCTTAACATGATAGATGAGTATCTCTTGTTAAGTCTTTCTATCCTACCTGTGCAACTCATCAATAAGTGACATGGTTGTAGCATATACAGCCTAGATGAGAGGAAGCAGAGGTACAGGAGATTAACACAGTGTTGATCTCCGTGGAGGAAAGCGCCCTTACTGCAACATGGTCAAAACAAAGTGTGTTTGGGCTATGACTGAGGACAGTGTGTATCATCTTATTATTTGCAGTGGACAAAACAGTTGGTGTTTCACAAGCTCTGATTAAAAGCTAGTATAACACAGTCCATTAAACAATTTAATCTCTAACTCAAAATATAGGAAAACTGAAATCGCAAAAAATGCTGTTTGTTCTGTTTATCTTTCCGTGTCTGACAAGTAGCTTCACCTTCATGTAAAATGTATGTACTTAGCTAGTCACGCGTTTTATTCATGTTTTAATGTGTCTATATACAATGCTTTGCATTAGTGCAGTTTTCATATCAGAACAATAAAGAAAAATTGTTCTGAAAAACCTTGCCAAATCCTTCTTTCAACAAAACAGACATAACTGCATTTCATTATTTCATTTCTAATGTTATGTCATTTTTCCATGTGCAAGCATGGCTGAACTGTTCAATGTAGTCTGGAATGTAGGAAACTTTAAAACTGCATAAAAACTGGGTTTGGATTAGATGATTCTGTGTTCACGGAGAAATACAAGAAAATATGAATTAATTATAAATGTAATTGATGTTGAATATGATTATCAATATAGTATTCTATGTTGTTGTATAGCGTCCCCTAGAGATGGATCATTATAGTTTTACAGTAACTAACACTAGAGAAACCAATGAGCGAGAAGGGGAATTCCCCACCCTTCTTCTACGCCAGAGCGAGGCTGTCCTTCTATCACCGGCATTCCCAGCATGCATCGCGGACAGACCAGCAAAAAATAGTCCGGTAACGAAAGGGCTGAGAAAAAGGAACTAGATAAGGGTAGCGTACTAGCTAAATCCATTGGTAAAATACATTGAACGTAGCCAGATTTGTTGACATGGCTGATAACGAGAAACTGGACAACCAGCGGTTGAAGAATTTCAAGAACAAGGGCCGCGATTTGGAGGTAAAGTATCCAGATTAATGTCGAGGATCTCCTCTTCGTATGCGCTGTTTTGTGGCAGCTTCGCCTCCTGGCTCCTGTGTGACGTCGTTTCTAATTTCCACGATCTGGAACTTTGCACCCATCAGCCCGATCCGGGCCTGATCACACCGCGGTGCGGACGTAGAGGATCAAGGGGCCTCGGCTACATCGTTCCTCGCGTGTTCGGTGGTTTCGATGAAGCGCGAGGCGATCCACACGTAAAAAACACGAAGCAGATACGCTCGCTAGCTCAGGACGCCTCCGCTGGGTGTTCCTGTTAGCTCGCTAGCTAGCCAGGCCCACGGCGGGGGGGGGGACACGGGAGCTAGCTGACGTTAACTCAAGCATGTCATCCACCGGATCGGCCTTTAAGCTTTACTGTGTGCCTCTTCGGGTCGTTTCGTGTACATCTGAAAGTATTAAAACTTGACTTTTGAGTTGTCTGGTTAGCGCATTTTGGCTACGTGCCACGCCGATACCACGGCAGATTAACGGGATTTTGATGGGCGAGTTGGCTAACGCTAGCTTGCTAGCTAGCTAGCGTTGAGGTTGCTGGTTAGGGCTTGGTAGTGCTGCTGGTTGCAGTTCCACCCATCCCCCGTCTTTATCACCAAAAACAATGGCGGAATCCAGCTAGCATGTTAGCTAGCTAGCTAACTAACAGTTGCCAGGATGTTTTTTTCATTTTTTTATCAGGATTTGAATAAATTGTACATCTTGGTGTACAACCCATGCAAAGAGTTAATGTTATACAATGGACGTGGTGGGATGACAGATACACTAACTTTCGCGCCAGATCCATAAGTTATATCATGCTTGTCAACCTATTGCTTAACTAATACTGACACACTAATGTGTGTATGTAAGATGGTTCCTTCGTTAGCGAGGTGCAAGCCTTGGATATCAGGATGTTCTCAATACGCCCGGCTTGATGAGTAGCATTCGTTTTTGGTGTAGTTTAGTGTGTCAGACAAAATATTCAAGCTTTGCTGGCTTTTGCATCAAGCATTAGCCAACACGAACACGATGAAGAATTGCATAACATACACCCATCTCATTATTTCTGTACATCCAAATTAAAAACCCTTATTGATGGTGGCCTCAACAATTCAAAGCAGTCAATGAGCTTTTGAATACATTTTGGTTTTTCATGCCAGCCGTGTTTTCATATTTGAAGGAGGAAGTGCATGACATCTGTATATCATAGTGGGATACAAGAGGTTGCTGTGATGGCACGTAAACTAGTCTCATGGTAACTTAAGCTGAGACATTTTGGTTAGGGCAGTTGTCGCTTTAGTTTTAATGCAGTCATAAGCAATGTATAGACTGCTGATTTCAGGACCTAGGTATGAGTGAGAGTGGATGGGCATTTCTGAACAGTGGCAATAACACAAACTGGATTCTGACATAAGACTAGGCCCTATATTAAAGTCATGGCCACTGTCACTCATTCTAGAGTTGACTGGTTTGATTTGAGTCTCAGGCCCTTTTAATATTAACATGTTTTCTTGCCCGCAGACTATGAGAAGACAGAGGACTGAGGTGGTTGTGGAACTCCGCAAGGTAATGAAAGTTAACTTGACTTTGTGCTATGACTTACAGTCTGCTCTGACAATTACAGCGAAAGTTGACTCTGACTTATTCCTCTTTCAAATTCTTTGTTATTTTATCAATAAAATACATGCACTGAATTGGCATAATATGACAGATGTTAATTTCTCTTTGCTGTGATTAATTGTGAACTAGAGTTAAATGTGCATAGACTGACATTTTCTGCTCATTCCACCACAGAACAAAAGAGATGAGCACCTTTTGAAGAGGAGAAATGTGCCTCATGAGGACATCTGTGAGGACTCTGATGCTGATGGAGATTTCAGATCGGTATGATTATGTTTAATACCTTTATCTTTCTTTCAGAATTTGTCTCTTTAATTTGTTGTCTACTACTGCCAGAAATGATAGTCAACATGTTTTAATACAGCAGCTGTTGTAAGACATTATTGGGTCAGTGCAGATGTGACCATTAGAAATACTTGACATCCAAAAATGTCTAGTTTGACTGTTTCTACAGGCAGTTTGAAATTTTGGACCACATTATTGTTCAAGCAGTCAGCAGACCTATCCTTACTCACAACCAGTGGGGTGGGGCAGCAGTCTAAACAAACATGCAGTTTGTTTTCATGTGTTGATGGCCAGTGTCACATTTCTTTTTCTGTAAGAGACCCATATTGTTTATAGAATGTCTACAACTGATTTATGAATTTATTAATTTAGACAATTTCTGATTTTAAAAAGTAGTCTGTGTAACTATCTCTTTATCAGGGATGTTTTTAAGGTTTTTGGACACAGTAATCTTATTCAGTCCTAAGAGATTTTTGTTTTGCTATGTTTTGTGCTGATGTGATCACATCCCTGCTTATCCTATAATCTCTAGGGCAAGCACTTAAAAACCTTAGACTTTACTTGAGTTTGGTGTTGAGTTTGGGTGTGTCATTGTGGCATCAGTGGGCACTCTGGATAATTAGATCATCACCAAGAACTTGACCCATACTAGATTTGTGGTTTCAATACCAAAACTAAGGAGAAAATTAATGATATCTAGCAAATTATTTGTAATGTAGACATCTCCTTAAAATATCTTTTATATTTGGCTTTCTCAACAATCGTATAAACTTTATTTATTTTTTTCCTCTAAAAAAAACAAAATATGTTTGAGCATGATCTGTGCTTGGGCTAATTTTGTTGGTGCATTAATGGTGAAATACAATATATGCCAATACTGATGCATCTGTACCAGTCAGACCTGATCAGACCTACACGACTTCGACCTTCAACAATCACCAGAAGAACCTCCAATCATTCTTAAAATCATCAATCCCACTGTCACTATAGGGCACTGAGCAATGTATCAACAGTCACAGTCAAGTCTGATTCAGTGGGTGAGAGATTCCCAATCCCTCTGCTACACCCATAGCTTGGTCCTCACACCACCTCACATCACCAGGTGCCCTCTGTGTTCGAACTATCCCAACTAGCTATAATAACTATCTAGTGGTATTGAGATGGCTGACCCTGCTGGCTTTACATGCCCCTCTTAACCTCCCTTTACCAAATCCACAACTTGGTCCTCAGACTTGGCCAAACGCCCTCTGTCTCCCCTGTAAGTGTGATGGCAGTCAACTGCAATTGCTAGCTAACATAAAGCGATGCCTATCAACTCCGTAATTGTTTAGGGGGAGCGGGGTGGCGTAGCGAGCCTGGAGAAAGGTTCAAACCGACTGTATCAGCAGGCATCCACCCTACTGACTTGTCCTTGAGCAAGGCACAGAATTCCTACCAGCTCCAGGGGCTTGTATTGCAGCTGTCCATACTTAGGTGTTAGGTGTGACTTAATGCTTGATTGAAGGTATGCGGTTGTTTTCTTTTTCTTTTTTTGTACATTTCTTTTTTTAAGGTGTTTGACAGAAGAATGTACCTAGTCTGATCTCTCATCAAGTATTTTCTGTGTTTCAGCAAAACACCTCGCTTGAAGCAATAGTACAAGTAAGTTGGATATTTTATTCTTTATTCACCTTGTCACCTCTGCCCTGGATATACGATTATAATTACCTGATTATGGCCTCGGTACAACATCGGAATGTAAATTCAAGGAAATTTATGTTGATGCAACACATGTAAGAAGTAAACAAACAAATGCTTTGTTGCTGTCTGTGTGCTTGAGAGTACGCAGTTGGTACAACACCTCAATAATTGTCTTAAATGCTCTGTATGAGTATGTTGCAGTGTGTGTTGTGTTGTGTTGAGTGTGTGTTGTGTTGATTTGCAGAATGCCACCAGTGACAACCAGGGTGTCCAGCTGAGTGCAGTTCAGGCTGCCAGGTAGGAACACACTGGGGTGCCAACATCAATTTAAACTAGGAGTGCGCAATATAATTATAATAAAGCATCATATTGTACATTTGTTTTCTGAAAATTGCAATGGCAGGATTTTTCTTGCTGTGCAAATGGATTTGTATGGCAATTCTGTACCACCCAACCAGAATACCTTCACTATGAGGCCATCGTCTACACATTTTGTTCTTATTAAAACTTGCAGCCTCTTGAAAACTGCAGTAGTCAATATTACCATCTCGGCGACTGAATGTGTTTTCCAATTAATTGTGCAGCCCTAGTTACACTATGAATCATCCACTTCTCTGATTACACAATATTGTTAATGGCATTGTAGCTTTCAGGCACAGGCCTCTTATGGTTGAGTCAGGTCGGGTTCAACGGTCTTCAAGTGGCCTAATGAAATATCTTATGCAGTTTCCAAGATTTTTCCTGAAGGCATACAATGTAATATTTTATTTATTAAGAAAAGTTCTCTTGGCTGAATGTAGTTCTTGAACTGTGTCAGTTGGACATGTGGCCCTTTCTGTGGCAGGTGCCATTATACCTTAGCTGGTGTTGTGTAATGGAGGTGAGCTTGTGTCAGAAGCAGGCTGATGTCTGTTCTCCAAACAGTGACCAAAGTTTTTGCACAATAGCAGCAGCAATGATGTGCAGGCCGTTTAGATTTCTCGGCTGTTTCTGTGTGTGTAATCAAACCTTGGTCGGTATGTGTCACCGCAGCCGTGTGACAAGGCGGAAATGTGTGATTAATGCTCTTGTGTTTTCTGTTTGTTGTTGTAGGAAGTTGTTATCCAGTGACCGTAACCCTCCCATAGATGACTTGATCAAGTCTGGGATCCTTCCCATCCTGGTGCACTGCCTGGACAGAGATGACAAGTAAGGAAGCTTCAACTGTGTACAGCGTTTCCTGTACTGCTGCACAGTGGTTGTCTGTTTGCCAACTGAGATGTTGAGTTCATTTATGCTTCAAAGTTATGCAAACGTGCTTGTGGGGCTTAGCCCGGCCTACATTTGAACAGTGTTGCACAGTTATGTAAATGCGTTCCAGTTTTCACCTTCCAGGAATGACGGAACATAAATGACTCATCGGCATCCTTGCTTGTTGTATTACACTGTTCCATCCCCGATCACCATCAATGTTCACATTGCCTCTTCTGTCTTCATCTTCTTCTCCTTTCTCCAGCCCATCTCTTCAGTTTGAGGCAGCATGGGCTCTGACCAACATAGCGTCGGGTACCTCGGAGCAGACCCAGGCTGTGGTCCAGTCCAGTAAGTGTCACCTTGCTAAAACAAACCATGGATACCCCAGTAATTCCCCAGTTCAAGTTCTATGCTTAATATTTTCTTCATTTGCGTATAAAAAAAAAAAGACATTTCAGTAACACAGGACCTTCAGAAGCAAATTAGTTTGGAAGTCTTTTAGCGCCTGGAAGTTTCTAGGTTTGTGGCAGCACACATGTACTTGTTTTGTAGAATTCCTGACACACAGTCCCTGCAAATTCTCTGGATATGGTGCTGGGACTCACTGTGTAAGCAGATCTCGTGTCCGGTCATGAGATGCTTTTGAAAGTGATTTTTATCTGGGTTTTTTTGTAGATGCTGTGCCACTGTTCTTGAGGCTGCTTCACTCTCCTCACCAGAATGTGTGTGAGCAGGCGGTCTGGGCCCTGGGCAACATCATAGGTGAGTGGTTCTTGGTATGCAAACGGGTGTGACAAGGAAGCGGTTAATCTGTGAATCGCAAAACATCAGCTGTGTGTATGTGTGTGATCTCCAGGCGATGGCCCGCAGTGCAGAGACTATGTGATCAGCTTGGGTGTGGTCAAGCCCTTGCTCTCCTTCATCAGCCCCTCCATCCCAATCACCTTCCTCCGCAACGTCACCTGGGTTATGGTCAACCTCTGCCGCCACAAGGACCCCCCACCACCCATGGAGACTATCCAAGAGGTGGGAGACTAGATTTTAGTGTGTGTGCGTAGTAAGAGAGCAGCGTACACTCGACAGGCTGGTCGAGAGTTTTGCTGATATGTCGGTAATTTTTTTTCAACTTCTTGTTCTGGTCCTGGATGGTCTATATATAGTTCTTAGATATCTAATCTGTGAACTCAATCCCAGTTTTACCTCGTTCTGTAACAGAATTTCTTGCCAATGCACAATTTCAGTTGGATTCAGTTTCGGTTTAGTCATTGCTTTCCCCCGAGCTGTCGGCTCACGTACCCGCGACTTGATTGACAGCCTTAACCTGAATGTTTGTTGGTGCATTGGGGTCGCAGGGCGGGCCCAGGTCAGCCTGTTGCCTTCAGTGACGAGCACTGACTGCAACCGGAATGAGACGGGGACCCACTACACTGCTCCACAGCACCATTTTAACTACTAGAGGCTGAAATTATACAAGAATTCTGTCCAGCTTCTGTATTTGCAACTTTGCACAGCAGTATTTTACTATTGGGATGACATTTCTGTTTTTCAAGTCACTCAATTAGACATGACTCTAAACAGTTAATCCTGGCATAAGATGTTATGGGTGTGTATTTACCAGCTTTGTTCCACCGATTATAACTACAAACTGAAAAAAGTTATTTATTAAAGATGGCAAAGAACACAAAAAATTGTATTCTCTTTGACAATCTTGCTTTAGTTTGTTGGAAGTGTGGTTTCTTTTTCTCACTGATGGAAGCAAAACCAACCAATGGCAGTCAGTGACATTACATTAAGTAAGCAATACAGTCAATATTGGTGGCTGGATGTCGTTGACTACACATGAGTATGTGCTTGTAGAAAATACACATTTTACAGTTAAATATCAATCCGTCATGTCATTTTTTTTTTCCATTTGAGGCTTCAATATTAGAACGAAGCATTGAATATTAATGATGTCATTGCTGTATTTGGTCTCATTTTTAATTTAAAATGAGCGCAATATTCTAATATTGGTGTAACATTTGAATATTTAGGTTTCGAACAAAGCTTAGCTCCTTCAAATTATTCAGTAGAGCCCTAATTGTTAGCTGTTGTGTATGCTAAGCTCTGGGTGACTGAGTCTCTGAGCCTCCGAGTGACATCAGTAATTACACTCTGCCTCCGTACTGTTCATTCCCCCATAATATAAGATGTAGAAGTGTTGGTGTTTGGGCAGCAGGGAGAGGGAGGCAGAGAGGATTACTGCCCCATGTAATGGAAAAACACCCATCAGGGGTCTACCTAACCTGGGAAATGATGGCAAATTTAGTGCTCTGATGATCAGGACTATGTTACAGGTCCTGCATAGCGCTGGACTGTCTTGCCCGCTAAGCTAGCCCATTATGAAGGGTGTCCTGTCCTAGGTATAGGAATCCTATCGCTATTTTCTTCTATATTGTCATTATATGCATTTACTGATTTCCCTTTTTCTTTCTTTTGTTCTCAGATCCTGCCTGCTCTCTGTGTGCTGATCCACCACACTGATGTCAGTGTGAGTACATACATACACACACACACACACACACACACACACACACTTCTTGGTGACCAATTTGTGCTAAATTCCTCAAAGAATTCCCCACTAAAACACTAGTATGGCATTGCTTAAAATTTTATTTACAGATGCATTAATTAGTCTTGATTGTATACCTTCCTCTGACCTCGTTGTTTGCTGGCTTCAGATCCTGGTGGACACGGTGTGGGCTCTGTCCTACCTGACTGATGCTGGGAACGAGCAGATCCAGATGGTCATCGACTCCGGCATCGTCCCTCATCTGGTGCCTCTGCTCAGCCACCAGGAGGTCAAAGTTCAGGTATGGGGACAAACGCCAAAAAGAAGAGATTCACTGCATCATCTGATGCAGTGATACACGAGCCTAAAGTCAATCAGAATGATTAATCAGTTCACAGCAGACGGTAACTAGTTCAAAGTTCAAACCGTAGCTATACAGACAAGTAGGGCAACATTCCAACCCAACTGGCCCAAAGGTGGTTGTTTATGTACAAAGAAACCTCTCTTCCCTCCTCATCCAGACTGCTGCTCTGAGGGCCGTGGGCAACATAGTGACCGGTACAGATGAACAGACCCAGGTGGTGCTCAACTGTGATGCCCTCAGCCACTTCCCTTCCCTCCTCACACACCCCAAGGAGAAGATCAACAAGGTATCCTTCTCTCTCTCTCTCTCTCTCTCACTCTCACTCACTCACTCACTCACTCACTCACTCACTCACTCACTCACTCACTCACAGCCTTGGTTCTCTGGTGCGACAGTGCAAGCTGTTTTGGAAGTGATGAAATCAGAGACTTGGTGCTAGTGTGGATGCTGTTTGAGTGGTAGTAGATGGGACAGACAGCTAATATTAGGGCTTCACAACATGGAGGATCCAGATGAAGATAAAGAAGACGTCAACGCCTAGTGATAGTTGAAGTCAGTGGGAAGGGTGGTGGTGGGGGGGATTAGTCTGTGCGATTGTGACTGAATGTGTGATACCGCTGGGTGGTGGCCAGAGGGCGCTGAAGACCCAAAGGGTCTCTGCTGATATCGGAGTGCATCTGAGGCCTGTCACTCAAAAACAAGAGGCCCTGTCCCTCCCTTTGTGACCTGGCCAATGATTAGAGCCTCAACATTTGTCCCTGCTCCACCCATAGCACCCTGTTTCGACCAGAGGTCCAGGCTCTCAGAGCAGACCCCTGGATTCTGATCCAGCTTGGGCACAGAAACACACAAGTACCAAGTGTTTCATCCCAATGTAGGAAGCTGTGTAACTGACTGCTGTATTTTTCCCTCCTGTCCTCTAGGAGGCAGTGTGGTTCCTGTCCAACATCACAGCAGGCAACCAGCAGCAGGTGCAGGCTGTTATTGATGCAAAGCTAGTGCCCATGATCATCCACCTGCTTGACAAGGTGAGTCACAGATTTTCTTTAATATTAATGTGTGTAATATGGCATTTTGAACAGAGAACACAAGTAATGTGGGAAATGTAAAATGCTCATTTTAATTTAAGAATATTTAATAAAAATTGTCAAGATGAAGAAAAAAATGATGAGTTTATTAATGGAGTGCTTTTGTTGAACATTCCTAGGGTGATTTTGGCACTCAGAAGGAAGCAGCCTGGGCCATTAGCAACCTGACAATAAGTGGGAGGAAAGACCAGGTAAGAATCTCCTCCACAGCAACACCCTGACCTAATATATATACTCAAATATACGTGCTTTTACTGCCACCCTGCCGTCCTCGCCTGCCGTCTTTACCTCAACACCGTTTGCCCTCATTGCGCATCACGACAGACAAGACCCCCTTCGCTCACGTGCCATATTGTTGACCTCCTCGCCTGTGCTCCCTCTGTTCCCTGTAGGTGGCGCACCTGATCGAGCAGAAGGTGATCCCTCCATTCTGCAACCTGCTGACGGTGAAGGATGCCCAGGTGGTGCAGGTAGTCTTGGACGGCCTCAGCAACATTCTCAAGATGGCGGACGATGAGGCCGAAACCATTGCTAACCTCATTGAGGAGTGTGGAGGTGAGTTCCCCTTGGCGTACCATATGGTATTCGTACCGTAAGCCTTCGTAATGTACCTTTCTTTTAGTGACTGTTGCGTGCGAAAAATAACTTTTCCTTTCCTTAGGCTTGGAGAAAGTGGAACAGCTGCAGAACCATGAAAATGAAGACATCTACAAACTGGCCTATGAAATTATTGATCAGTTCTTCTCATCTGATGATGTAAGTTGGAGACAAAGTTGTCTTGCATTCACTCTTATTGGCGAGGGGTGTGCGTCTGCTGTTAATGACGAATGAATGTACCACACCCATTTTAGCCCCAAGCTAAATCCCGCATTTAAATCTCCTTTTAATTTGATGTTTAATTTGAATTGGTAATTATGTTTGATCGCTTTATTACAGTTTATACTTGATGTAATTGCTCAAAGGTTTTTTATTTTTTATTTTTTTTAAATCTTGTCTGCATCATGACTAGTGCTGTTACATATTTATATATATATTTTAATTTTTTTTATCGCTCTTTCTTCAGATTGATGAAGACACCAGCCTGGTCCCAGAGGCCATCCAGGGTGGAACTTACGGCTTTAACTCCTCCACAAACGTGCCAGCCGAGGGATTCCAGTTCTAGAACGCATCTGGGGTATTCTGGAGTTTTGTTTGCGATGCAGCACTCTGTTCAACATAAAAAAATTAGGAGAGAAAGAGCGAGAGAGAGAGAGAGAGAGAGAGCGCGAGTGTGAGAGAAATTAGATCCATTGTGCTTGGCTCGTGGGATCCATGGCTGCATCTTATCTGAGAGAAAAATGTGCGGATTTCATTTGGCATTCCAGGGGAACCAGCCCAAATGAAGTTTGAGATGGCGAGTGGGTGCGAATGAGAATGAGTGGCTACATGTTGCAAAAAAAAGCAAAACATCTACATCGAATGCGTTGAGAGACATGCCGACATAACTTCTGTGTTATTGGAGCTGTCGTATACTAAAAACTGAAAACTACTTCAAATGACAACAAAAAAAAAACTTGATGTCTACCCGGAGAGAACCAAGGACGTCAAAAAAATCAAGAATTCTTGAAGTATCACAATACAGCAAAATACAACAGAAATCAACGATAACAGTAATTATGAACTGAGGTGAACCATATCACAATTCTGCGGTCCTCCGACCAGAGAGGGCGCCACCCTCAACGTGCCCCTCCCCCAATCGGCCACGCTATCAGACATGTGTGTGAATGGACCCATTGTGTATGAATGTCTGGACTCAGTGCTGAGGAGCCAGGTTCATCTCCTCCAACAAGACGCCCCGACGGGGCCCCTCCCTCTCCCCCCAGGTAGGCGGGGCCAGAAGTCCAGCTGTGCTGCGAGAGAATGGATGGGTGAGTGGTGTGTGCTTGTCTGCGTGCGTGACTGGGAGTGTGAAAGACTAGTTGAGAACGCATGCAGAGAGGGGAAAAAAAAAAAATAGAGATACAACAACTGAAGAGAAACAAAATCGAGAAACGTATTTGGCAGGTAAGAAATTCTGCCTTTGTAAGAGAGGCAGATCTACAAATCCCTGAAAGGAAGAACTTTGGATATGACAAAAGAAAAAAAACGACAAAAAAAACATCATCACAAGGATTTTTTGTTTTGATTTATTGTTAAGTTAGTATTAATTAACACTGGACAATGTTATTGGCAGGTGTGGAGCAGCGGTGCATTGTATTAAGATGCATTTGGTGGCTTTTGGGCTTTTCTTTTTGCCTCCAGTGTGTTCCTTTTTATTATATTTTTTATTTTCAGCTTTTAGTTTCATTGCTTGTGTAAAGGTGATTGACAAGGGTCGTATTTCAACCTCACACGAGAACCATAACCTACGCACCAGACATGGGCTTGATGCTGTGAAATTCCGACACCATCACTATTATCAACCAAATGACTCAAATGTTCCCCTTGAGAGATTTCACGTTTTCCCTTCAATTACAGCAAAATAACTGCTTTGCAGTATTGTTGCCATAGCTTTGACCTATCACAAGGGGAAATGAAAATGATGGCCATTTTACGTAGGTTTGTGATTCATAACCTTTGCATGTACTAAACTATAGCACAGTTATTTTTTAGGATATTTTAGTTTCCTTAGGCTGTGTACACAGTGTAATTTTCATTTTTAAGTAAAACTGTGCTGTTTAAATGTTACATGTCTCCCCTCCCCCTCCCCCCTTACTAGTTTCCGATTTGCAGAAAAATCTGAACAGTTTTGCACATGTACTGCAAAGTGAGGCCTGAAGTCTTTCTGAAGGTGTCGGTTGGTTTCATAAGACCTGCCAACAACCTCTATAATATGCACCATTCAACCACAATCTTTGTTTTATTTCTAGAATAATCCATTAATGCTTTTTAGGGATACTTCAGAAAATAAATATTGACGATGTTTGTTTTCCAGGAGCAGTAATAATGACTGCGCCTGTATCTCAGCTAGATTAAGAGGGGATTTAACTCCTTTTTCTCAAGGTTAAAGAGTGCCCTACATTTCAAACTGGAGTTATCCTTCCTGGATTCTCCTAAAAAATAAATCCATGAACAAGTTTGCTGTACCTTTTAGTACCTTGCAAGTCCTTAATCCCCTGCTCCCCTTCCCTCTTATACCTCTTAGGTGTCCAAGCTTACCTTCTCCCATCTTATTTGTGTTAACTTCAAAACACTGTAGTAATGGATTACACTTTGTGGTCATAACCTTCTGTTGAACATAGGGTATTTTTTGCAGCATTCCTTGTTAGCAAAGATGTGGTTTCAAATCTAAAATTATGAAGTGGAAGTAAAAGGTGGTTTGCTCAACCTATTGGGAGATAGGCTACAGGATAGGTTGTCTTCAAGAAAATAAATAGTGAAACCCAAATCAAGACGACTGTGTATGTGTGATCTGTTCTACATTTGACCCCCATGTCCAGGCATACATTATGGTAATATTCTACAGTAACACTCAGCAGGTCTTTGATAACAAAACTTGAGAAATATATGAATGAAGCAGTGCCATGTTGCTCATGCCTGATTGTATTTATACTGTTCTGTACTTTACTTAACTGCATCTGATAGTCGTTAATTTTTCCGAGTGAAGTTAATTTTTGTTTCAGTCATGTTAGATTTCCTTTAGGCGCTCACTTTAGATTATGATGTTTAGAAGGAGTTTTGTTCAAATTGAGTTAACGTGAGACGCGATTGGCCGCTGTTGCGCATGCGGTCTGCACGCAATACAAAGAGTACTGGAGATGGTTCACATCACAGTTTATGGAAATCCTTGTCCGCTAAGGCGGAACCAAAATAGTGGAGCGTAGGCCAGGGAATGATATCGTACGTGCATACAGTTGTGTAAAATTAAATTGTTAATGAATATTCACATTAGTGATTAAGCAAGGTAGCCATGGGTGATACGTACAGCAGCTAATTTATGCATAACTAATGGAAATCCCCGACATTTTACAGCGCTATACTACGCATGTGCGAAAAGGAACATCTGCTAAGCAAAATTGTTTTTACTAATTTAAAGACGTCTCATATATCCTACCGCTATCAGTAGCTTGTTAAAACCTTAAACATTAAGCTGTTAGGCAAATCAAATTATCCCCTCGCATAAAAAGGTATTGGATCGAATGTGAGACACTTGACTCCCAGTCAAAAAAAAGATGCCTAGTCTGTTAAGGGGATGTTAAGAAAAGACGGAAGTAGCCGCAAGTGGAGTCTCTCGCTTCGCCAGTAATCTTTCTGGACGAGTAGGAAATGAAGGATCTGTCTGTCTGTCGGGATCCGGGACAGACGTTACAAACTCCGACTAGACGGTCAGTTCACGTAAATAGAGACGTCTTGTTGATCAAGGATCGTGTAGGTAAGCAAGGTAAGTATCACTGAAGTTCTTCTTTACAGTTGTTGCATGTGTAAACCAGGATGGGAAACTTTTATTCGTCCACCCTCCAGCGGTTGGGTGTTTCTAATATTTGCGAGCAAGTTTCAGACGAAAGCTACAAACAATTTTCTCTTTTACCTGACACATCTGCTGGGAAGGTTCCAGCCACGGGTGTGATTTACCAGCATGCAGCTGCTAGTTTGTATAATCCCCACCCTGATTGTGTTGTTACTGCAGGCTACATATAAATGTTATTCATCTAGTGTTACTACATGCCTGGATTGTGTTGTTTATCCGTCGCCTAAACAACTGAGATGAGATCTGTGTCATTCACTGAAATTAGTTGGCGCTGGTGCATCTTCTGTTCTTTGTTTTCCAAAACATTCACCACATGCGCAACATAGCACGGTCTCAAGATATAACATTTCTGTTGGCGCTGATCTTATTAGGATAACAATTAACTAACATGCTCAATTGATGACTTCTCTGACGTGTTAAATCGACGCGCGTTAAGTAAACGTTACCTTTTTCTTGACATCTGTTCGAATCTGGGCGCCAAAGCGGCTACAGTTGAAAGTCACAGACGTATCAGGTTCTAGGACGGTGGCACAGTTGAACGGTCTGTCCCAACAACAAAGTGTGTGTGGGCCTGGCATAAGGCCCTCTATTGTCGCTGTTGGAGCTGACTGTAACTAGAGGAGAGGGCCCATACACCCACGACAGCAGTATAACTGAGATCCTGTAATAAGAGCTTACCTGGTTTGGGCTGTTCTCTTGTTTTTCAGTACAGGACCTGCTCTCTTCATACATGCAGTCAGAATGAATACTTAAATTAGGCCCTTTCAGATAATCCTGTTGACAATGGCTGAAATGAATCACTCATTCTATAACACAGTAACTAATATTGAATGAGTTAGTCTGCAAAACTTTCCAGTCTCATAACGTGTGAATGTGAATCATACATGGGTGATAATTGTTCTGCTCTGTAGTCTATTAGTCAGAATAGGGCAAAGGGTCAGAGAAAATGCTGATTACTGTTGTTCAAAACTGACTGGAATAACATTGAAATGAGAAGCATAGGAGGGGCCCCGTTGCTTCTCTCCTTGCACTTTGACAGTAGAGCCGTATGATGATGAATAATGGGTCTTGCAAATTGCCGTGAAGCTACTCTACCCTGTAGCAATGAATCTTTTTAATAAACGTAACAGTGCTATTGTCCTAAAATGTTTCTGTAAATAACATCCACTTACAGTTGGACCAAGGTGGCGTACTAACCAGGCTGAGTTGCAACCTGGCTTGCGAAACCATCAGAGCAGGTGCAACACCCTCTGTAACCCATTGGTCCTGGGCCTGGCCTCCGGTCTCCAGCATGGATAATCTAGAGGAGGACCTGACGTGCTCTGTGTGCTACTCCCTGTTCTCTGATCCACGGGTTCTGCCTTGCTCTCACACCTTCTGCAAGACGTGCCTAGACAGCGTGCTCCAGGTGTCGACCAACTACTCCATCTGGCGCCCACTCAGATTACCCCTGAAATGCCCCAACTGTCGCAGTGTGATGGAGCTGCCCCCTACCGGCGTAGAGGCCCTGCCCGTCAATGTATCTCTGCGGGCCATAGTTGAGAAAGTAAGAGAGGAGCACGGCTTCCATTCTGTTTTACTGGTTGAAATGTTTATCCTGTGGCCGAAAATCTCACATTTGCCAATATTATTCTACTGTGTCTGTGTGTGCTTATCCATCTACATGTCGGTCTGCCCGTCTGCTGTCTCAGTACCAAAAGGACAGCCAGCCACGTCCCCCTTCCTGTCCAGACCACCACAGGCAGCCCCTGAACGTGTACTGTGTCCAGGACCGCCAGCTGATATGTGGACTGTGTCTGACCGTAGGACAGCACCAGGGCCACCCCATAGATGACCTGCAGGCCGCCTTCATCAGAGAAAAACAGACCCCTGCACACCTGCTGTCCAGACTCTCTGATCAGCGATGGGCACAGGTAGGGCCTTCACCAATCCACTTGAAACATAGCCGGGACCATTTAGTTAGCTAGTTTTGTTCATCATTGATCTTTGGAATGCAGTATATAGTAAAACGAGTTATAATATCTTCTAAACACATTTTGGCGAAAAAAGTAATCCATAATTTTGCTGACTTGCCTGACCTTGTTAGTCTCCTCCTCCGTCAGGTGTGTGAGCTCGGGGAGCAGCTGGAACAGGAGAAGGCCCACTGCGAGGGCCTGGTGAGGAAGGACCGGCTGACTGTCGATCAGTTCTTTCATCGACTGGAGTTGGAGCTGGCCAGGAAGAGAGAAGCCTTCCTGGAGGCTCTGGACAATGCCAGCACAGAGGTCTCCCGGGCCTATGACCCACTCATCCGCAGGGTAAAGGATCTACAGGTGTGTTGGGTGGTTGTGATCGGTTTATCTGGTGGTTGAAGTTGATTCAAACAGTGACATCTATTGCTACGAATTGAGGACTATACTGCAGTACTGACGTTTGTTCCATTGCCCTCAGGAGGAACAGTTGGACCTGTTGTCCTTGGGTTCATCTGTAGAGGACGAGGATTCTCCGCTGGTCTTCCTGGAGAAGGTGCATCTGTTCAGAGAGAGGGTGGAGGTGTTGATCAAAACCCCTCTGCCCTCTGCCATAGCCCTCTCCATCCACCCCCAGGCAGGGGAGTACCTCGAGCGCCACTGGCCTGCTGTGACTATCGGAAAGCTGGAGGAAGCGCCCATACCGAGGGTGTGCTGCTGTGCCAAGTCTAGAGGCCGGGAGGCAAGTCTAGGGACCGAGGTCGGCGGCGGTCAGTCTCAGAGCTGGGTTCCAGACCTGTGGAGTGACCTCCAGCCTACTCCTGCAGTAGTGGTCCTGGGGCTGCTGCTGATGGCGGTGGCCCTGTGGATCAACCCTGTTGGGGGGGCGTCCCTGGGTTTCTCCTTGCTGTCTCAGTTCAGCCAGATGGTCCATGGCCTGAGCAGCGAATTGACCACTACTGTTTTGGAAGTGGCAGGTTTGGTGTACACGGAGATTGGGGAGACAATGGATAGATGGAGCTCTTTCTTCTCCACATTGGGGGAAAAGGTCTTCCAGCAGGCGGCTGCTTTCTTCAAGACCCTCAGCTCTTACTGACAAGAGACCAAACTGGATCCATTTATGACCCTCAGCCATTATTTGCAGGTTGGGAAAACGTACCTTCCTCATTTCCTGTGTTACCAGGGTTTGTAACAAGGTCTATAAAGTCTGAGGGAAAGTATGGAAAATGACTTTCCTAATTTCTAGGCCTCGAAAAGTTTCAGAATTGTACAAAAGATCAAGAAAAATATGGAAAACGTCCTGAAGCACATGTGGCTACACACACTATGTAGCTGTAGACCCACTGTCTTTTCACATATCGAGGTGTTGTGAAGAATGATCTCCAGATGTACAGTGTTGTGACTTAGTTGACCGTTTTATTACCTGCTATCATGCAGCATATTAAACACTAATCACAATCTTGAAATTCAGTTGTAAGATTACTTTAAGTTTAAAACTGAAAATATTTAGGTACCCTGTACTTCATACTTCGTGAAGAAAACAAACCGCTACTGTTTCTTTTTGTAGATAGACCATACTGTTCTGTACTTTAAATGCCTCAAGCTTGCCCAAAGGACCTTATTTCAAGTCCTACATTTAAGTAAGGATAAACCTCTCAACTTCCATTTGGACATCACAGAATAGCTTTCCTATTCCTGAGGGAACACAGGCCTTGTTACCCCTGGGTCGACGCCAGCCACATGAATGTGTATCTCCTTAATGAGGACTGTTGTGTGTATTCATAATGACTTGGAGACATGTGAAATGTAGAACCCGGCAGATTTGCTTACATAACATGCAACACAGCTAGAATGGAAGCAGACACTGTACCTATCCAAAGCCTCCAGAGATCATGTTTTACTGGTACACAACTATGAGAAACACTCCCTTATTGTGCCTTCAACCATCATGCCAAGCCTTCTCTCACCTCCAATTAATAGCTTTATCATAGATGACTGGTAATACCAACAAGCCAATATGCCTTAATGAAGAGTTTGTTTTTCCAGAATACTGCACTGATATGGGCTGTTAACACTTCAGTGGCACATGTTTTGTCTGGCCTTTAGGACCATTATAACAGCACTATTTAACATTATTTTATTTTGCATCCTGCAATTGCTGAATAGTACTTTTGTAGGGTGAGTTTAGGTTCTCGTGGGTTGTGCTGTGTGTAGTGTATGTATCATACTGAAAAAGCTGCCTGGCTGGAGTGAAGGTGTCGGGACCAGTTGCAGATCGTAAATCGTCAGGAGAAATGTTATGTTACCCAAATTATTGTAGCTGTTACAATTACTTTCCATACTTGTCTTTTCTAACAATAAAACACATGGACTGATTTTCATGAGGTGTGAAATGTATGATTTCCAAGCTCCATGATGACCTTGCACAGAATACTGTATTCAAGGTCATAGTTTTGTTTGGAAAGATGGTAGGGACATATTGGCGGTAGTTCATCAATTGTTCACAAGAGGGACTGTTTACAGGAGCACTTGTGATATATCCAATATTATGTATCAGGGCTATTTTTAGACCTTTGAGTAGTCTAGTCTTCATAGGGACATTTCAATCTTCCCAAAAGTTTGGTTGGGACAGATCCCGACCCAAATCCACACCTATGCTACTATTCATAACGAAACATTTATTGGTTTTGACAGTTAAAAGGATAGCAGCATCTCATTGCAGAAACAGAAAACACAGATTTAGTACATTTATTTACATGGTGTGAGGGACAGTAAAAATAAGGGGCTATAGCAGATGTTTCTTTATAGATTTATGCAGTGATAGCATCATGCTCTTTGAACACAATGGTTTTAGGATTGATGGCCACATTCTTGGTGGTGTTATGCGTTTTGTAGATGCCAATGAGACGATCCGCGATCTCAAACATGTTGTTCCTCAGCGAGATGATGATGAACTGGGCGTTCTTGGTTTGCTCCTGCACAGAGAAGGGGTATTTTACTGTCCAGCGAGTATCATATGGCACGTTACTGCTGCAAAAACCTTATCAAATTGTAACCTGGAAAGAATCAAGTCGGCCTCCATCCACAAAGCTAGAAAAACAATAGGCAGAGTGGATGCCAGCAGTAAAAAGCTTAGTACTTGTTTTGACCCCAGCAACCAAAAACAGGTGATTTCCCCAGAATAGCCCCTCCGTCAAGCCTGTATTACACAATGCAGAGGGATACTGGGCTCTCCTGACACGGTCAACAAATATAGCTGCAGTCCCTAAAATGTAGTTATTAGAAGCAGTTTTGTGATTGGATTCCCTCCTGCTGAATCACTGGTTTAAGATAATAATATCGGAGATCAGATAGATGAACAGTATGTGTGTGAACGAGAATGTGTGCAAGTCAGAGAGTATAACAATGTAGTACTTTATTGCGCCCCATAAGGAAGTTCTTATTTCACTTGCACGCCCTCTGAATGGGGGTCAGCTACAGGGTGTGGAGCCGGTAGGGATTCACTCTGGCTCTTGAGACTACAGCAGGGTGGCTGCCTGCCAAGATGAGGACTTGAACCCTGGTCACCTGGTTGAAGCCGGTCCCCCTACCCATGCCACCCTGCTAGCTAAAAATCGATTTGGAACTCGAGAGAGGAAATGCAACCAATAAGCTAAATGCCGCGCAGCAGCTAAACCCTCTGAGCCGCCAAGTCCAACTGCAGAGCACAAACGCAAATACTCACATAAATGTAACAGGCCACGATGGAGACGTTTTTAAAGTCCAGAGCAGCGTCTATCTCGTCCATGAAGTAGAGCGGCGTGGGCTTGAAGTGGTGCAGAGCAAACACCAGCGCCAGCGAGCTGAGGGTCTTCTCTCCTCCCGACAGGTTAAAGATCTTCTTCCAGCTCTTCTTAGGAGGACGCACACTGGATGAGATATGATGAACTTTAATTATGCCAGGGGAAACTGGGTCATTGCAGCAACAAAGAAAATATATATAAAACATCCAAATATTAAAGATATGATGTCACTGTGCCACTGCAGAGTTTCTATTGAACAGGAAGAGGGATGGAGAGGGAAAGAAGAGTTACAACAGAAACCCACTGTTCAAACCTATTGATAACATGGAGAGGAGCAATGTTCAGGAAATGAGAAAAAATGTAACAGATTCTCTCACCTGAACATTATGCCTTCAGAGAAGGGGTCCAAACTGTCCACAAGCTCCAGCTCTGCGTCGCCCCCCAGTGTCAGCATCTGGTAGTTCTCCTTCAGCTTGTTGGTGATGATGTTGAATCCGGTCATGAACTCGTTGAGACGCTGCTTGCGCAGGTCCTCGTAGCTACACTTGAAGCCGTCCCTCTCTGCGGTGATCTCGTCCAGCTGGGCCACACGCTGCAGGTACAGCTCCTCCTGAGGGAAGAAACCCGAGAGAGAGGGAGATGCTCAGCAAAAACATCCCTTCAGTATGTCTGTTTAATGCATTTGACACCAAGTGCATACACATTTCCCTTTTTTTTTTTTTTTTTTTTTAAAGACGTCAGACCTTTTGAAACCTTACTAATTTGAGTATATTTGATGATTTTGGTTGGTGTTCAATACAATGTATGCTGATGGTTGGACAATGTGACTGCCAACTAGAATGTTTCACTTTAGCTGAAGATTATTCTTCACATAACAAACATCAAGATATTTTAAAGGAGAGTGGGTCTACAACCAAGTGAAACATGTAGTAATATTTGTATTGGGCCTGAAGAAACAGTACTTCTTCGGAATATTTGTGTGATTCTCAAACTTTTAAAGATGATCAAATTCCTTTACAGTGAAATGATGATGATACTTTTCTATACTTTCCAGACCTGAGCATGAAGCCTGTCTAACAGTCAGAGGGTTTCAAATGATAGGTTCAAGCACAGTGCTGATTTTGAGGATGTCAATAGTGGTAGCATCATTTAGTCAATATTGGGTACACAAAAGAGCTTTGTCAAAGCTAACCTCTGCAACAGAATTTCTCATTTATATTTCAACATTAAATGTCAGAGATAGTTAAAGGAATCTACACAATTGGTTGTTGTTCATCAGTTGTCAGACCCAACCCCTTGCAACCATTCTTCAAGCAATAAATACATTGGATTACATCAATGTCAAGAAAGGTGACAGGAATACAATTAGCTGGTGACACTAAACCTTTTTAGGTTCATTTTACTTTATTTATACACTCTCTTCTCTTCCATGTATTCGCCATCATTCCTTTGTTCACAGCTCCTCCCATCCCTTTCCTTCTAAGATCATAGCATTAAACTGGGAGGATTATTGGCTTTCCCACATGCCATTTGCTTCTTTCTTTGCAAAGTAACACCTCTTGCGGTTGGTCCCCTTGGGACATGGCTGTGTGTGTACCTTCTTCTTGTATTCAGCAATGGCCCCCAAATTAGGTTTCATCTGAGCACAGCGGGCCTCTAGCAGGGAGATCTGTTTGGTGATGCTGTCGGGATTAGTGATCGCTGCCAGGTCAGCAGGAGAGAGCACAGGAAGTTCCTCGGCTGGCTTGTCATTAATGGCATGAAGCGACAGTTTGGAGGCCTGAGGAACACAAGGACCAAAATCAACAACAAGCGAGAAAGGAACTAGACTCAGAGATCCTGATCAGACTATGTCCGTTCATAGAGTATTACGTCCGTTCATAGGGTGTTATGTACGTTCATAGTGTTATGTACGTTCATAGTGTTATGTACGTTCATAGGGTGTTATGTATGCTCATAGTGTTATGTACGTTCATAGTGTTATGTACGTTCATAGTGTTATGTATGTTCATAGGGTGTTATGTACGTTCATAGTGTTATGTACGTCCATAGGGTGTTATGTACGTTCATAGTGTTATGTACGTTCATAGTGTTATGTACGTTCATAGTGTTATGTACGTTCATAGTGTTATGTATGTTCATAGGGTGTTATGTATGCTCATAGTGTTATGTACGTTCATAGTGTTATGTACGTTCATAGTGTTATGTATGTTCATAGGGTGTTATGTACGTTCATAGTGTTATGTACGTCCATAGTGTTATGTACGTTCATAGGGTGTTATGTACGTTCATAGAGTATTATCCATTTCAAGCAGCTCTCCATTCTGAAAACATAACTTGTGTGATAAAACTCAATTTGAATTAAAATTAAATGTATCATTTCT
>OMKK01030235.1:8573-21572 GCA_900302305.1 Polymixia japonica | reverse complement strand
CAAGGACCAAAATCAACAACAAGCGAGAAAGGAACTAGACTCAGAGATCCTGATCAGACTATGTCCGTTCATAGAGTATTACGTCCGTTCATAGAGTATTACGTCCGTTCATAGGGTGTTATGTACGTTCATAGTGTTATGTCCGTTCATAGAGTATTACGTCCGTTCATAGGGTGTTATGTACGTTCATAGTGTTATGTACGTCCATAGTGTTATGTACGTTCATAGGGTGTTATGTACGTTCATAGTGTTATGTACGTTCATAGGGTGTTATGTACGTTCATAGAGTATTATCCATTTCAAGCAGCTCTCCATTCTGAAAACATAACTTGTGTGATAAAACTCAATTTGAATTAAAATTAAATGTATCATTTCTAAAATGATGTTTGAAATGATTCCTCAACGCAAGCCTACCACATGCTTGAGATATCCCAGTAAAAATGTCTGTGACAGCCTTGTCTTGTGCGTTTCCTATTAGTAGCGGCCTGTGACTCATACTAGAGTACGGAGCCTCGCATTGCTCATTTATGCATTGTGCGCACGTAATGACATTTTGTGTGAATTAATCAATACTTCAATCAAAGTATATATTGCTTTTGACACGGCCAATGTACTAGAGACAAGTTTCAACATTGTTGTATTCTGATTGCATTTTGCCTTGTAAATAACTTTACACCATGCCACAAGTACAATGCAGTCTTTGATGTCAGGAGAAAAAGTTGTTCAAGTGAATGAATTTGAGTGACTTTTGGAATGTATAAAATGTTTTAGTTTTTAGATCCAAATGAGCTTTATTTCATAGTGTTTCTAGAACTAGAACTAGAACACAGGGCTGGAACAGAAAATAAAAATCAATCCCTTGGCTTTGTCACTGTGTTCATAAGCCTTGTCCCCAGCTTGGTCAGTGTCATGACCTCGAGATTGTAGACGGTCTCTTGATGATAAAGCAGACAACTCTGAAAAGAGGCTTTTAATCTTGTGAACATGAACTTCTCCTCCAAAGCTGAGAAAAGGCTTTTAATCTTGTGAACACAAACTTCGCCCCCAAAGCTAAAAATAAGATTGTCAAAGATGGTAAGAATAAAATATGTAAATTCTGTGCATTCCCAGTGAACGAACACACACACACAAGCACACACACACACCTCTTTCTGCCAGTGTTTGATCTTGCTGTTGTGTTCGGTGATGGTGGTCTCTATCTGCTCGATGCGGAGGCGTACGCTGAGGGATTCCTCCTGCAGGGCGTGCTCCTTCTGCTGCAGGACCTTGATCTCCTTCATCACCCCCTGGTACTGCTCCTGCACCTCGGGCAGCGCCGCCTAGGGGACAGGGGAGCGATACTCTGAGGCCCTCACACTTGATGTACGTCAGCGATTCCTTCATTTCATTTAGCTGCAGTGTCCCCCAGAGGTGGAAAGGTTGAAGTACAATGATGACTTTTCATCTGGCCTTACTGCTCAGCCTGCCCAGAGGTCCATATATCATGATATAAATATCCAAATATGAGTTACTCTCACGAACTGCAACACCTACTGAAACGACCCTGGATTTGGCCAGGAGGGGACCTGGGTCTGGGAACCAAAATTCCCCTTTAATCTACAAAACAAATTCTACGGCAAACAAATGGTGCTTCATCAATTGTCGTTTCTCACTTCTTACATATGGCAGACAGCAGTATGTGAGATATAATATAATACTAGACAGAAACATCTCTTCAAGCATTTTAATAGTTTGGTTGAAGGGCATGCGAACCGAGTAATGATTTGAGTACGGACCTCAGCCTCTTGACAGGCCTTCATGATCTCCCCAGCCTCGTCTTCCAGTTTCTTCAGATGCTCTGTCAGCTCAGCCATCGACGTGGCATTCTCCTCCAGCTCGCTCTGCACGCGACTGACACTGTCCTCACACTTCTTCAGGTTGCTGAACAGGGAAGATGGACACAAGAAGGCAGAAGTCTGGGTGTGAGTGGTGGTAACAAAACAAAAACAAAGATCAAAGACGTGAGACAGGTCTCATCACGTTGCCATGTTGAGACCTGCCTTATCAAACTGCTAGCATTTCAACATCCAAACCACAGCAACTCAAATGACTCACCGCCTGTCACTGAACGACAACAATCTTATCAAGATGGTAGGCTTGTCATGGCGGTACCATTTTTATACCGGTGTTGCTTCCCTCCTGTACATCGTTTACACCAGTATTACCGACTTTCACCACTAGAGGCACTTGCTGGTTTCCTCATGACTTGCATGTAATCTCTAATTACTACAGGGTTTCCCAGTAATGGGCTTTTTTGTGGCGGATCGCAAATCAGACACCACTTTCTCAGGCATTTTCCAAAGGCTGTCCTTACAAGAAGAAAAGTCAGCGGTGGAACGACATAACAAATGGCATCACTGTGTACTTGTGCAAGGACATGGCTCCTTTTCAAACAGTTGATAGAAAGGGCTTTAAAGACACAATCAAAGCACTGGATCCAAGATACGTGGTACCTGGTCGCAAACACTTTAACCAAATTGAAATGATAAAACTATATGGCATGGTCCGTGAGCAAGTGGAGAAAGAACTCAGTAAAATGAAACACTATGGAACTACCACTGACTTGTGGTCAAGTCGTACCATGGAGCCTTACATAAGTCTGACCGTCCACTTCATCAACGACGAGTGGGAATTGTGCAGCAAATGTTTACCGACTTCATATTTCCCTGGTGACCACACTGGAGAATTGATAGCCCGAGATTTAAGGGAAACGCTGGAATCATGGCGGCTTAAAGAAGAGTTGCAAGTATGAATAACCACCGACAATGGCACAAACGTCAAAGCAGTGGCACTTAACGATTGGACAAGACTGCAATGCTTCGGCCACAGGCTTCACCTTCTCATTGCTAGGTCAAAATAGGATGTTAAAATAACTTTTTGTCCAGGTGTAACGTTATCTTAGTGTATGTTTTTGATGTGCGTATACAACCAGTTTGAGTTTCCAATATAATAGTAGGCCTGTAAATCTGGCTATTTTTCTTAAATTTAGGCTTCACACACACACACACATACAGAATAATGAATTGTTTTATTTCTATAGCATTCAAAGAATTTAATTTGTTATTTTGTTAGTAGCTGAGCTTATTCAAATGAAATGTTTATCATAAAGTCGAGAGAGAAAGACAGAAATGGCCATTGACCAGGCTGAACTTCGCCTACCTCCTCACCCCCTCAGTGAAACACCAACCAGAGGGAGGTCTCCACAGAAAATGATCCAGAGGGTGACTGAACAGGAGAAGGCCGTATCTCAGATCCTTAAAGCTGATAAGAAAACTTGGCACCAACATGGCAAGAGATGGACGTTTTGGAATCAGTGAGCCTCAGCCGCCTGATTGAGTTCACAGATGCACTGTCCAGGGAAGAATATGTCAGTGTGCCATACCTAAAACCTGTGCTCCATTTTTTTCCAATAACACTGTTCTGACTCCAGCTCAAGATGACACAGACCTGACAAAGAACATGAAGAGGGCCATCCTCCAGTATTTAAATGAGAAATATTCTGACCCTGCAACAGATGACTTGCTAGACATGGCCTCCCTCCTAGATCCACGTTTCAAAGCAACGTACATAGCGGATGACAGGGAAGAACGCGTCAAAAACAAAGCTGCAGCAGAGATTTGGTCACTGCTAGAAAGGCAGCTAACATTCACAGAGGGGTCTCCACAACAGACAAGGAAAACTGTAGAGAAGGAGGAGCTGCAGAAGAAGCTGCAGAGACTGTGGCACGAAAGAAAGCAAAGCGAAGTCTGGGTAGCTTTTTCAAAAAGACAAATGTTCAACAACCTGGCCCAGTTGCCCTCTCCGACAGAGATACAACTGAAGTTGAGCTCAAGAGCTACCTGCAGACACTGGAGGTTGATGGTGAGGCAGATCCACTGGAGTGGTGGAGGCTGCACCAAGCAAAGTTCCCAAGAGTGGCAAGCTTGGCCTGGAAGTACCTTTATATTCCTGTCACTAGTGCCCCTTCAGAGAGGGCATTTAGCACTGGTGGCAACATCGTGAACATTCCTGGCTAATAACCTGTAGTAGCTGCTATAAGCAATGAGACTGGCTAAGTAAACTGGCACAAACAGGAATGTTGAATTTGTTTTTGCATTAAGAGAGTTACACTGTTGTACTTTGAGTATAAGCAATGAGGCCAAGTAACGAGGTACACTGGGATGCTGGAAGGAGAAGTTCTTTTTGTTGCACTATGTAGACCTATTCCTGCAATACTGTATCTGAAGAGAACCTATTTATTTTGTATTATGAGTGTTGCATCGTGTATGTTGGTTGGGAAAAAAGTTCCTGTCCTTCTGTACTTGAATTTACTTTTCAATTTGATTATATGCTGCTAGATCTTATTGTATTTAAGGCTACAAGCAATGAGGCCAAGTAAATATGCACACTGAGATGCTGCAAAGAGAAGTTATTTTGGACTATGCAGAAGTAATCATGCCAATTCTTGCAATACTGGAACTGAAGAAGAGTTACGTACTTTGAACTAATTTTAGAGTTTCCTTGTGTTTGAGTTGGTTGGGGGGCAGAAACCTCCTGTCCTGCTGTACTTGAAGTCAGTTTTTATTTTCACTTTGTGCAGCTTGATTTTATTGTATTTCATGAAAAAGTGTTTCTCAGAGATGGAAGTTACTTGAGAAAAGGTACCTCTGTACCATGTGAAATATGTCCTAGTAATACAGTTAAGAGTACAGTAATAGCTGCCATGCAGTTGCTATACCAGTGATTTTCCCCTTCAGAAGGATTTATATTGAAATTTTAAGAAAAACAAATATACTGTGATATACACCGTTACCGTCCGTGCTTCAAATTACACTGTGATATACATTTTTTTATCATTGGGGTTAAGTGGGTACCTCCCATACACGATAACCACCCCCTCCCACACGCGCTGTTAATGCTGATCAAACCTACACTTATCTACACTACCCTAATATTGTATCTATAATGAGGCTCACAGTTAACACACAACATCTCACCTAAGGGTTTCTGACCTCATCATCAATCTCATCATCAGACTAATGGCTGTCCCTTCTCGCAATAAAGCAGCTGGCTCAGCAGGTCAGAAAAGAAAACAACAAAAAAAACAAACAAGACTAGGTCAAAACCTAGTATATGGCTGGACTGTGGCCAAAAGCCCTAGACTAGATATCGGCCAATAGACCTGTTCGCTGTATACAAACAAAACTGGATGCGTGCGCAGCCTTGAGGCAGAAAGCAGAATTTGTTTTTCTGACAGCATGCAAGATTAATGTTACCTACCTGATATGAAATGGGCTCCACATAAACTTTCGTAACCCTTTGGTTACCCCCAGTCCGCTCTCTTTATGGCTTGGAGCCACAACCTTCTTCTATTTGTTTTGAATGGATGAGATCCACTTGGAATACTAAAGAATTAGCACAGCCTACTGCACAACAACTTCTACCCATTTTCTGATGAACACACTTGTGGCTTGCTATGTTTTGTACCTTTTTGCCCCAAAGATGCATGCGCATATTTGTCATGACGTCGTCAGCAAATAGGTCCATGGAGAAACTCCAACACTCGGCAGACCGATGCCGCTTTCAAGTGCATGTCAGATTGATCGAATTACAGTTTTCTCCAAGAGTGGAAGTTGATCACGCGACTTGCATGCATTCACATGGTTTTTGGTCAGAACTTGGAAAGAAGCCCAATGTTGTTGTCATTAGCTTGTTAGCTTTAGCTAAAACGTTTTGGCTATTTCACTGAATTACGAAGCCCACCGTAGCACAAAGCAGAATGTTACAGTACTAGACCTCAAATAATAACTCTGTTTTAATTTTGTTGTTGTAGCTCTCCTAAGGTATTATCAAATAAAATGTCTTACCATTAACAAAATGTTCATTGTTGTGTTCGGATATGTTGAAAGACAATGACGTCAGAACTGGGCCAACTGCTGTTGCATCTATAATTCTGATTTACCCGACTTGATTATCCGACTTTGTAGGATGTTCACATTTCTGTTTATATCTTTCTCTCGTAATATCATCTAAAATAGCACAGTGTGGGCTTTCCTCTGTCTCGTATATTCTGCTTTTCACTTCCTGCCCTCCATATGAATTTTGCGCACCATCGGAATCATGTGACTGCAAACAACAAATGACTGCTGTTGCGGTCCAGCCAAAACCATGGCTGAGCTGTTGAGTGAATGCGTACAAGTACCCGTGTGCAAACAAGTATGAATGTGAGTATAGGAAGTATAAAAGCCACATGGATGTATTCCCTCACCGCCCAGCAGTCTTTATGGCCACCTGGGCCTTGGTGACGGCCGAGGAGCAGTCGTCCAGCTCCTTGTTGACCGTGTCCAGTTTGTCCTGCTGGGCCTTCATCTTGTGGCTGGTGATGTCCACTATCAGGTTGTGGAGCCTTTTCACCTCAGCCTCCACCTTCCCTGCCTTACTAGACGCTGCCTCGTAGTCTGGGAGCGCACGAGAAGGAATAACAGGACAGAAGAGGAAAAAAAGGCTTGAATGAACAAGTAAGAGGTAAAGGAACTGATGCATAGAAAGATTTAACTAATTCAATATCCACCAGTAAATATATATTTTTTCTGATTGCAAACAGCAGTGATTTTACCCAGTACTAGGTGCCAGCCAATATCACTAGCGTCTACCGGTATTGCCATGAGCTAGTTTGTTTAGTTGTGTTTTTATTTGAGTTGCATGTATTCCAAGTGTTTCTACGTGGTTGGGTTTACTGAGCATTCAGAGGACCCTACCCTTCTTGAAGGCCTCCAGGCTCTTCTCCATCTGTTTCTGTTTGGCCTTGTCTGGGGCAGCAGCCAACACATTGGCCTCTAGCTCCTTGATCTGGGGTCTCAGGTGGGCCTCCTGCTCAGCTAGACTCTAAAGGAAGGACAGAAGAGGACTGAGGAGATAAATAGCTGGACACACAGACGCACTAAGATGGCAATAATATATTATTAGTCAAAATGAATTAACATTTTCTATCAGACTGAATGTTAGATGTTTCTTATGGTTAATAAGAGCATAAACATATCCAAATGAGTGAGCAGGCTGTCTAAATTTATATAAATTAGATTGAAGATGTGTTAAGACCTTTCAATGCCAGTTAGACTAATTGTGTCACTGAAATGAATATGAAAATGGAAAAACTAAACAAAAATTGTAAGCCTGCTTGAGCGCAAGTCTGCGTGTGCGGGCTTCGTCACAAAACAAACAGAATACAAAAAAAACAACAACCCGAAAAGACCTTTTCAACTAGATATAAGACTTAAAGGGCAGTCTTGAATTAACATCAAGAGGGGGTTGGTGAAAGACAGGTTCCAGTGTGTATGCCGTACAGTCATGCTGTTGGTGTACTTCTCCAGGGTGTTCTTCATGTCTCGGAGCTGTGGCCGTAGACGCTGGACCTCCTCCTCCAGCTGCAGCCTCCTCTCCTGACAGCCCTGGAGCTGTACCACCTTCTCGTTCAGCCTGCTCTCCATACGGTCGAGCTGCACAAGAACACGTGACACCACAAGCACAAAGGGGAAAAAAAAAAAGAGAGAGAGAAGGAAAAAAAAAAAAGAAAAGTTAAGTGTTGTAATATGGGGGTCTGTCACGGTGATTAGCACATACCGGAGACTTTGTGTGTTTGTTTGTGTGTGTTACCTCCTCTTGGGAGACCTCGGTGCCAATGGAAGAGCCCATCCTGCCTTTCATTATTCTTCCTCCTCCGGTCATGGTGCCTGCGGGGGAAGGCATAAGATTGTGAAATGGAAGAAAAAAAAAAAAAGAGAGAAAAAGTGTCTGACTGACAAAGACCCAACTATAGCAGCTAGAGATGTAAATAACAAACAGGTGGGTTCGGGACAGAGGAAGTAAGGCGCGCTACAAGTTGAGTGGCTTCGTCCACCCACCGGCCATCTCGATGATCTGCCCCTGCAGGGTGACCACTCTCCAGCGCTTGTCTTTCTGGAAGGCCATGCGCGTTGCCTGCTCCATGTCCTGGGCCACCAGGGTGTCCCTCAGGGCGAAGTAAAAGGCTGGCAGCACGCTCCGATCCTTCACTTGCACCATGTCAAACAGACGAGGGCTGTTCTCTGGCGTGGGGATGGGAGCCATGTTCCTCTCCCACACCTTCATCTGAGAAGGGGAAGAGCAGGAGAGAGAGAGAGAGAGAGAGAGAGGGAAGACGAGGGAAGAGAGGGATTGTTTTCATTTCATTGGTGGTAACACGAGAAGCACAACGCAATTACCAAAGGTTCGGTTCATACGAGTCCACGTTATAGAGATGTTGTGTTCCAGAAACTCCAGCAGCAAACCCATAAGATTTGCGCTT
This sequence comes from Polymixia japonica, assembly GCA_900302305.1. Lineage (NCBI taxonomy): Eukaryota > Metazoa > Chordata > Actinopteri > Polymixiiformes > Polymixiidae > Polymixia > Polymixia japonica. The sequence continues at coordinate 13,231 of OMKK01030235.1, read as the reverse complement.
GAAGATACTGAAGTAGTTTTATTTAGCAGAACTCAAATTGAGCCAGATCACTGTCTTGACAGACTACTGGCACAGAGTGTAGCCTGCAGCAGGGCCCGAGGATATTTTGCAGAAAATCCCAATAGCCTTTATAAGACAAACTCATTACTTATTAACATGACATCACTCTTACCTTGTCAAGACCAATAAAGGTAGCAACCCCAATGTTCTGTGTTTTGAGGAAGGTGACACATTTCTGAGCCGTGTCGATGGTGTCCACCAGAATGTTGTCCAGAGCACCACAGCTGGAGGAAATGGCCACATCGTACTTCTCATCTATGGCCCCCAGGTCCCCCTGGAAGAAATAGTAAAAATTTTAAAAATCAGGTCTACAATTTGTTAAATCGCTTTCTGAGTGTCCAGGTCACACAACAGAATACACATATTGCTGAGCAGCGTTGTAGAATATTTTGTAAATGTCAGGGTAATTTGGTTTGTAGACCCAGGTTTGCCCCTTCTAGGTTCTGTTTCAGTAAGTTTTGCAGTTTAAGAATGACTTATTTGGGTATGTATATCATGATAAATGGACAACTGTGTTTCACTTGTAATCATTATTTCTCCTAGGGGGCTGCACCAAAGTTCAGATCATAGATTTTCATTGCATTTAAAATGTTCTAGTTGTAGGGGCATTTTTCTAGCGGTTTGGTGCATGCAGCTAAAGAAAATGTAAACGAAAAACTGCTGCTTAGTAGGCCTGTATATGAGTATATTACAAACAGGTCCTCACCAGTCGTCCAAGGATGCCAGGGATTTTGCCACTTTTCTTCTGCTGCATGAGGGCATCCAGGACCTTTCCTCGGCTGCGGTTGGAGGACAGGGAGCTCTTGGCTTCCTCCACCTTCTGCCTCATGTCCCTCACCACATCCCTGGTCTCATTATCCACCTGCATCAGCTTCTCCAGCTCTGCCTCACCCTGGACAGAAAAGAGCACAAAGAGATAAAAAGAAAGACAGTTACAAATAGCCAAATACATATCATTTTTTTGGGACCCATTTGGGGTCGCCACGACACGGCATGCGTTTCATGTTATGATGAGGTAATGTTGATGGATATGTCATATGACATTGTAGGTATGATGCCGATTAATTTATGATACTGACTAATTTATGTTATACAATGCAAATATGCTCCAAGCTAGATTGCTGGCTGACTGCCTTCAATCTAAACTGCTGATGTTAGCTTAAAACATTCTTAAACTGTTAGTTGTGCTAACCTTCCTTTTGAAAGAAATTAGTCAGCAGTTGTTTTCCCTCAGTTTGCTTTCTTTCTCTTTCCTTTCTTGGCCGCGCTGATTTACACTGAGTACAAGTATCAAGAAAAGTCCCGCCATCGGCCTGGTTGATGGCCAATCATAGACTAGGATTTTTGGGTGGCACCCAGGGTGGCCAATCAAATCTCCAGGGTGGCCCGTGCCCCGATGGCCGTTTGATTTTTTTGCACCACAAACTAAAAATCTTCCCATTCTACCCTATTTCGCAGAGCCAAGCCCATCTCAATTTATTTTTACAGTATATTATTGATATTTTTTGCTGCTGCAATGTCCTGATTTCCCCTCAAGGATTAATAGTGCAAACCAGTCTAATCCAACATCCATCTTTACCTTCTTGAGCTCCTGTTCACACTGTGGTACTTTGACTTGCAGGTCCTTGATGGCGGTGCGTCTCTCCCGCAGGGTGTCCGAGGCCGTCTGAAGGGTCTGCTTGGCTGTGTTGAGCTGGGTCACCGCTGTGTTGTGGCGGCTCAAGTAGATATCCATCTCTGACTGCGCCAGGTCCATACGTGAGCGAGTCTCGTTCACTGCCTTACTCAACTCCATGAGCTGCTTCTCCTTGGCCTGAGGGAGCACAGGAAGGGAGGGATTACGGGGGGGAGGACCAAGGAAGAGGGAGGGTTGAGAGAAGGAAAGATGAGAGGTGGAAGAGGATGGATGAAAGGGTTAGATTTTACACAAGCAGCGTTAAGTGCTTATCACATGAGATTTAACAAAGTGCGAATACCAGCAAAACTCTACACAGGACAACACATACCTCTTTGTCTTGCTGCAGGCTGCTGGTCTCCTCCTTTAGACTCTCCATCACCTCCTTCAGTTTCTCCTCCTCTTTCACCTTCCGCTTCTCCAACTCTTCCTTACGAGTCGTGGCCTCAGAGATAACCTTTTCACTGCTGGCTGGCACGTTGCGCACCTCCTCCAGCTAAAGGAGAAAGAGAGGGAGGTTTAAAAAAAAGAAGAAGAAAAGTTTTGACTTGCATCAAGTTAGTGTAACTCTTGCATACACTCCTATCAATCACAGCTTAATAGTTTGATAGCCCTCTGCACCTTGATCAGAGCATGATGAGATGAAGAAGTTAAAGAAATCACAATGAAGGAATCAGGAGACAAGCGGTGGAAAATAAATGGATTGAAAAGGCTTGGTGTCAGTTTCAGGCAAACTGTGCTAGACTAAAGATCAGGCCAAAATACACAACTGTAATCAACTATAAACACACAGTCAAGACTGAGCAAATCCTGGTTCAGACTGGCACAACAGTCAACAGCTTGGCGAGGCTGAGACAAGAGAAGGAGTGGTGTGTGTGTGTGTATGTAGCCCATGTTTTGTAGGGTTAACTGAGGGTGAAAAGTGAATGCGGCTGCTGGGAGTGTTACACAAGCCAGGCCATAGTTGACTACCACACAGCAGAACACTGCTCCCCAGAGGTCTGCTCTGCCTCTGCCCAGCTCCCCCTCTAACCAACACACTGCCAAAGCTCAGCCACTGGGGCCGGAGCAACTAGGGTTTTAGAGCAGGGAGAGAGAGAGAGAGAAACTTTTAACTGTTTATGTGTGTGGGTGTGTATGAGCACACAAGTAAGAGAAAGAGAGAACCTTAGAGCGAGGGAGATAGAATAACAGGGAAACAGAGGTGGGCAGCGAGTCACACAGTCGAGCAGAGTTTTTTTTTTTTGCTCCATCTTGCCTGTTACTTCGCAGCCCCCTAGTGGGCAGCCAGGGAAGCTAGCCATTTTGACCATTCAGATTTTTTTTTTTGTGAAGCTCCTAGTAATTCCCTGTAAATTACCTAAATTGACAAGTAACGAAGCCATTACCAAGACAAACTGAAATTCACAGCAAAAGTTGCAGTACGCGGGGTTCCTAAACATCTTTGCTAATCACATTCTATGACTTTGCCATAACATAGGATGCAATTTCCAGGCCAATATTTGTTGGTGGCCATGTTCAAATATACATTTCTTGTTGGACAGCAGATTTGAATGTTGTACCAGGTCCTGTTTTGGCTAGCTACAACTACAACTATTTTGGACTAAACATTATGTGACGAGGGAAATTTTGTTATTATTCTTTCAAAAAGGTAACTTTTCCAGCAGCCAAGCTTTAGTTTTAACACCGGATTGGTTGAAAATTTAAAAAATAAATAAATAAATGAATAAATAAATTGTTTTACAAATTTCTTTGACAATTCCAAAAACCTTTTGGATGCGTCTCACTTTTCCAAGCCTGAAAAACACATTTTAAATTTCCATGATTTCTTCTTGTTTTCAATAACCTTGGAAACCCTGATTATGATGGTGAATACAGTAATTCTTATCACAATTATATGAAAAGCAAACATCAGCAATGCTACCCTTAAAAATAACTTTTAACTACCATAGATGATGGTAGTTAAATGGCATCTGCATGTAATTTGATGGTTTCATAAAATAAAGCAGTCCAATCATTTATAGTATATAATCTGAGCATTTCATAAGCTTACAACAGTAAAATATAGGCCTGGAAATTGACAGACAGGCAATCCAGCAACTGTCAAAGCAAGGATCTAAGCAAACTGATTCAGGCAGTCCAAACTGCTTACTCTACAAGTGATGCTAATAAATCTGATCATACCCTAAGTTTATGAGACACTGATGGAAGTAAAAATTAATTTGTTTAATTATGCAATACACAAATTACCTGTATAGGGATTCTGTAAAACCATGAGCGATGTTTTTTCTTTAGGCCTCAAACAACAGATCTTGTGTTTTTAAAGCAAGGGAAATTGTATTTCTAGTGCGCATATTTCACTTTTGGCCACTGGACAAAATAAACAGAATAAAAGTGTCATACCATTGGTGCTAGCTTGTCTTGAGTCACAGTGCAACATTGTGTTTGTTTATGGCTATGTTTTTGTAAATTACGTACAAAATTGGCCACAATTATGCTCTCCTAACTTATAGATAGGAAGTACCTTTCTAAGCCTTTGCAAACTATAAGAATGCCAATATGATATATTGTCAAGGAATGAAACGATCATAGCTCCCACAAAGAGGCAAACACAAATACTAAGGCAGATTAAACCATTGAACCATGTGTATTTGCAGCATGCACAATCTCAAGGGCCAACACACCTTCTCTTTGTCCTTCTCCAACTGCTTCTGAAGTTTCTTGGTCTTGCTCTTGGAGTGTTTGATCTTCTCACGAACTTCCACGTCCTGCAGGTCCAGCTGGGTGAACTTCTCTTTCTGGGCCTCAATGTACTTAGTCAGCTTGTTCTGTTTCCTGGAGGAAGAACAGCACATATATTGGCGACACCTGCTCAAAGCCAATCTGGGGAGACTGAAATATCAGATAGACTGAATCCGACCCC
>OMKK01030230.1:0-10846 GCA_900302305.1 Polymixia japonica | reverse complement strand
CAATCTATCCTCTTCATTGTCCGCACACCTGGCAGGTACCGTCAGATCAGTTTACCCGAGTTTGACACCTCGAGGCCGCAGCCGAGGTCAGAGAACAGATCCCGCTCTCGCTGAGGTATGCGTGTACGACCTCGCCATCCGGAGTCACGCGCGCGAGTCAGCGTAAATCCTCTACTTCGGCGTCTCTCGCCGCCTGGCGCGTCGAGGCGTCGACCCCTGACCCTTGCGGCCGGCCGCACACGTACACACGCGCAATCGCTCACCCGCCACGCCGGCCAACGTACCAGCCACTTATCCCTGGCGAAGATGACGGTGTTGAGCATGGACTCGTAGAAGAGGCAGTAACCCATCCACTCAGAGATGATGATGTCCACCTTCTCCACAGGCAGCTCCACCTCCTCCACCTTGCCCTTGAAGATGGTGATGACTGGGAGGGGGCACAGAGAATAGCAGGCAACATATTCCTCTGTGATCTCAACTTTAGTAAATAATACTCATCGAAAAATGTCTGAATTACTCTCCAATGTTATGTTATATTTTGTTCACCCCATGACCTCCTATGTTCCTTAATGGAGGTTTTTTAGGTTTTGTTCATGTATGTGAGTGCCAAAGATTTCACCCTTCTCCGGGATATTAAAGGCCTTCTAAACTAAACTTAAAGGAGCATAGCAGGGCATGCGACAGTTTGCGATGAGGGATTTGATTGGGTCTCGTTGGGCTACATCATTTCATTCTTTTATTCTCACTGCGTATGCAGAGGTTTTACCAGCTTTCTGTGGTCTTAGAGGCAGACTTTCACTTGGGCCCCTGCGAGCAGTGACATAGAAATACATAAAAATAAAATAACTTCTCAAAGCGCCTCTCTCATTTCTTTACCCGTCGCTTCTCTAACATGCATCATCATTCTAGGATCAAAAGAATATTTTTCACATCTGTTGTCACGGTGATGTGGCTTTGATTCTTCCACTCCCTGCTGTAGGTTGTTTGTAATGTTGGCTAGCTACGAATTCACGTCTCTTCTCCAGCTGCATTCATTGTACTGTTGGTCTCTTTTGGCAAGAGCTAAATGCCTAAAATATAAATATAAAATGTAAAAACATAAAAAAAAACAACAGCCTACTGCCAAATGTTCAGGTTACGATACCCATCATCTGTTGCCAGCCCTCCATCTGTGAAGTCCAAAGTGGCGTTTACAATGGCAATCAGCACCACAGAGGGAACTTTGATTGATGACAGAGATTATGATTATTTAGCAGCAGAGGCGAGCTGCCATTTAACCATCAAAACTGTGACTGATATTGTGGGGTGTGACGGTAATGATGGAAATATGATGATTTTTCACGCTGTTGCTATCGTCTGTTCCACTGTTTTACAATGAGATAGATAGAAGCATATATATACAGTATATAGATAGATAGATAGATAGATAGATAGATAGATAGATAGATAGATAGATAATATAGAGATAGATAGATAGATAGATAGATAGATAGATAGATAGATAGATAGATAGATAGATAGATAGATAGATAGATACTCAAGGGTGATAGAGAATCAGTATTACTTACCATTGTGTAGGTGATTAGACTTGATAATCTTCTCTGAATATTCCGATATACTTGAACATTCAATCTGTAGACAAAAGGTACAACACCATAGATCATGTTGCAGTGTCCTGTGAACCCTTAAAGATGTTGGCAATGAAGCCTCCCTGAGAAAAGTCTTGATCCCTCCATAGAGAATTTGATAGCAATGTTTGTTTCATTGCATGAAATATTGCCCTGATGACATTTCCACTTAATACGAATCATCATTATAGTTGTATACAACCTGCTAAATTGAATGTAAATTTAATGAGTAAAATGTTTTATTGCAAGGAACGTTCATGTCTATCATAGTTTATGACCATATCTTTTCATTAAAAACTGTTAACGTGATGTTAATATTTCATGAAAGATTATTTTGTGTTTGTCAGTTGGGGACAGAATGAGGATTTACTCAGGAAGTAGCTGGACCAATTGGAATGCTAGCTGCCCCGTTCGCTTCCCAAAAACAGCAGGTTAACCTTTAGGGTAAAATTGGAAGGTCACATTTCATCAAACCCCACTAATCCATCTAAACACCAATGTCCCAAGCCTCTCATCCCAGATTCTGTAATGTCTGTTGTATATTAAATAATTCACCAATTCCCTCTGCCATCCATAATTGTAATACAGTATATGAATCATGCAGATGTGTGGGGGCTACTGCCAGTAATGTATTATTTGTAAATGGGACTTACAGCCATGCTCTTACAGCCTTGCTCTAGAGGTGAGCCTGCTGTTTCCTTTGTCTGTGTATGTGTGTGTGTGTGTGTGTGTGTGTGTGCGCACACGTGGGAGAGGGATTTTCTGCAGAAGAGATTAGTGATTTCTGGGCAAATGCCAAAAGATGGTCCCTCAAAAAGAATTATATAAAGGTTTGGTTTCAAGACTGTACTGATGCATGGTAGCTTGTTATTGGTGCAGAAATGATGCCAATGAGCCAGATATAATATTTCATTTGGACACTGAACAGGAGCTAGACTTTTGTCTCTCATAAAGCTTTAAAATGAAAACAGATACTGTAGAGTGATCGTAGATACAAGCAAAAGATTTGTGCTGCAAGCGTTCTCTGTCTGTCTGTCTGTCTGTCTGTCTGCGCGACAAACTCTCACCCCGTACACGTGCTTGGCGCCGGCGTTGGCCGCGAACATAGACAGGATGCCCGTGCCGCTACCCACATCCAAGACGATCTTATCCTTGAACACATGCTTGTTGTGGTACATGGCGTTCCGGTAGGTCAGAGTCCGCACCTCGTCTTTCAGCATCTCCTGCCAAGAGGAAAAAACACGGGAGTTTAGATCAGGAGTGTTCATCGTCACTGTGTTTAGCTGGAGAAGAGTAAGTGCGGTACACGTCAAATGCTCATCTCAACGGCTAGTTACGTAATCAACATACAGCAGCGTTTACCTTGTGATAGAGGTGGGCGGTAGTCTCATGTCTTCCTCGGCATGTGATTATATAACGGTTTAGTCATAGCAAATAAGAACTTATAGCACAGAGAACTAGAAAAAGCAGTATTTAGGCCAAGGGCCGAGCTGCGACAGCGGCAAAGCTCTCGAAATAGGCAGGTCTGCAGCACCAAACCTTCGGGGACCAACCGATACTCATCTCCCTGAGCCCATTCACACATCCCACTTCCTTTCCTTCTTCCTTTCCTTCTTCCTTTGCAGTCTTCTATTGAGGACACTCCCTCTGTCTGGAAGTAGACAAAAACCTGACCCACATACTAAATTTGGATGTTAGTTTAAAAAAAAAAGAAAGAAAGAAAAACGATATGTCCTCAGACTTTTTCAGTTTTACCCCCAAGATCAAGGTCATTAACTGGGGTATAGCGCCGCCATTTTATCTAGCAGGTCCCTATAGAGCACTGTAAAGGTAGGACACAGAACCTACTCCTTTCTGGAGTGCCGCAGGGTAGGGACTGGTATTGGACATGGGTAGGTTATAGTGCTACAAACAGAGGAAGCTAGATGTGTGAATGGAAAACAGCACACTGAATAGTATCCTCTATTATTCAATGAGTATCAGCATAGACAGAAGAAAAAAGCTTATCTGATCTGATAAGAATCTTCATTTACTTTGACCTTAACAGAGTTGCGCCTTTTCAGACTGCCTACCTCGTGAATGCCGAAGTGAGCATAGGAGTCAAAGTAGTAGTCCCGTGATGTCATTTCCTCTGGGCTGATGAACTTGGCTATCTTGCCTCGGCCAGGGCAGGTGGGCAGGGCTGCTACATGAGGCGTATGTGGGGGGCAGGGCACGTGGTGGGTAGTAGGCACTGGTTTAGGCATGGGGGACGGCTGGGCAGACTGAGAGAGGGGGGAAGTGACAGGCTGCTGCCGCTTTAAGGGAGTAGAGAGAGAGAGAGAGAGAGAGAGAGAGAGAGAGAGAGAGAGAGAGAGAGAGAGAGAGTATGTGTCAGAATTGGAAAATTTAGGAGCCAACAAACGTTTATTAAGGATTATATTTCAAGGGAGGATGAGGGATAAAAATATCCAATGATGTTGATGGAGGAGGAGAAGAGATGTAAAACAAACAGAGAGGGAAATCTAGAATGACACTGCAGCTACTTTGAGATAGTAGACTCATTCAGAAGCTGGGCAGTATGTGGCTGTGCAGCTTGAGACTGCATTTATGCACTATGGGGGAAAATGCCTAGCTCTGTATATACCGTCCTGTATATTCATTAAAACATAGCCTTGTCTACACACGGACACTACAGCACTAGACCTGCTACACTTACAGAAGACAAGATCAAACATACAGGTTAGTGAAGTGCTGTAGGCAAACCTTTTCAGGACCAAGGACAACGCACAGACTAGTGGTCCTATAGAGTTAAACCGACCAGAGCCGACCATTACACTAACCGCATACCCTTTTTTAACCACAATATCAACAATCTGACAAAAACGAGAACCTTCTCAGTCTTCTGGAGATCATCAATACAATCGATCAGGACATCAGAACACGCCACTTTTTTTTTTTGGTTGTTTTTGCCTCCACGCCTTCAACGCAACGTCGATTCTAAATCGGATGATGGTGACCGCAAGCAAAACGACGCACGATGCTAATCTGACATAATCTGACGGTTATTTGAGTGAAACGGGCTGGCAGGTTGCAGGACGTACCCTTACCTCCGAGTGGTCCGCCTCCGCCATCTTCCTCCGTAGCAGCAAGCAACGCGACGAATGCCTCAGTCCCATGAGAGACAACGAGATTTTACAACTCTGGAGGGGAAATCTCAAGTCTTTTTTTTTTTCTTTTTTTTTTTTTTTACTTAAGGTTCAATATAACCGGACCTGACAAGCCACCGAGTTTATTGCTTCGGATTCATAAAAAAAAAAAAAGATAATATTGTGAGACGCGGGTGTAGGTTTCGCGATTTTGCTCTTTACCCCCACCGAGAAATTGTTTCGTGAAACTGTGCCAGGTGAAACGTCCGATAATCCATACTGTTCAAATATGGCACAGGTGGTCTCTCGTCGGCGCGTAAAACGCATAGACTCACCCGCGACCAGCCTCTCCGGAGCCGTTACGCACCGTCTCTGTACACTAAAAATGCTTCTTAGTCACTTCACCTGTCTGCAACAGTTGAAATCCCGTCAGAATGATTCACAAGTGATACACCTGGATACATTCACACATCCACAAACCATCGCATTATTGTGCTAGTCTAGGACAAGTAGCCTATGCGCCACAAAAAAAGAAATCTTCTGGAAAGGCTGCGCAGTTCTTTGCGTTATTCCTATGCGTTCCCAGAAAGAAAGTTGCAATAGACTCAAATTGTAGAGGAACATTGCCGTTTGACACGCACCCTTCAGATGACATGGACTGAATCGTGATAAAAAAAACGATGCAAATCTCTGCTTCCCACGCGTCAGATGCCTCTTCACACACACACCTACCCTTCAGAGTATCCCACAGAAGGGAGAATATGCTCTCTAACGACCAATGGGCTTCTCGGCTTGCCGCTTTCGCAGAATTCTCAACGGAGGCGATCCCTAAGTGTAACAAGTGCCTGCCCTGCCAAATTCACAGTCCTTCATATCTATCCTAGATTGCAGGCTTTCTACTAAATGATAAGAAACCCTATTCCACAGACTAGGTTCTCTAAATTACTTAATCAAATGTAAAAGTAGGCTATGTCAGGTGCTGAAGGAAACTGCAGTCATTCATCTTCATGCTGTGATATTGTGTGCAGGTTAATTAAGTCAGAACACGTTTGCAAGATTTGTGTCCATGTCGAGGCTGTATAGACCTCCTGGATATCACTCACTCACTCACTCACTCACCTACTCACTCACTTTCAAATGCTCTCACCAGTTCACTCACCCAGTCATTCACTGAGCTAGAGGTAGCATAATGCATCAAGGTATTCATCCCTAATCTCCTTTAAAATGTTCACGAGATATCCATGACGAGGATGAATGGGTCGATTTCCTATAAATCACAAACATCAGGGAGCTCAGGTCCATCTGCACAGAGGTTTCAGTCACATTTCTAGATGAGCTATATTAATGTTTGCTTAATGACAGCAGCCTACGCACCGCCGTCAAGGTTAAAGTGGTAACGCAAACATACACACATACATACAAAAACGCATACACACAACATGGAAGCAGGGCCGTAGGTAATAGTGAGAGTAGCTTCACAGTGCTGACATCAAGACTGTACATGTTTGCATGAACACAAACCAATTAATCTAGTCACTTTCAAACTTAATTAACTAATTTGACACAAAACGTGACGAGTTCAGTCCCCACAACACCTAACTGGCTCAGATAGATGCAGTTAAAGACAATTCTCTACAGGTTGACCCTATTCATATTAAACCAAATACCTTTTGAATTATATACTTTTAATTTTACATAATATTAAAAATGTTTGTTTTACATTCAAGAGAAATGAACATTAGATAAAGATAAATTAATATAAACTTCAAACACTATTTTGTAGTTGCGTCTTCCCTGATATAGAAATATTTAATGATCCCCTTATGTGAGTATAGCTGTGTTGTTTCTAATATTTCTATAAGAACAATGACTACAGTTCAAGTGCAAGAATGGCTACTCTCCTAATAACTAATCACTTATCTCCAGTGTTGAGGTTCATTTCAGGATAGTGACGTTTCAGTCAAATACCTTTCACTACCGACTCAGCGTGATGTACAACAATTATTCCTGGTAGTCTTGCACTCTTTGATCTCCTGCTGGTAGAGCAGAGTAAGTGTAATCTGGTGTAGGCTTTGATTATGGCATGAAATCAAAAGGCAAAACCAAATACATGCTACAATTTATTGTCATACAATAATAAACATATATAATGTCCATCTGCATAAGTCAAATAGGCATATTGGAGCTTAAAAAGCTATAGGGGCATCTGTTGTAGCCATGATCTAATATGAAACAAATCAACGTCAGATTTAACAAGACATTAACCTCTTAATCCATTTAATCCCTCATATTCGAGCAGAAACCTGTAACCTTTCACACAAAATGCAAATGCGCAGCACATTTTTGCAAACCTGTAAATACAACTGTCTACAGTTGGCCGACTGATTCAGTAAGTCTTGATGATCAATAGGGATTTCAGTTGAATAGTATCACTTTCACATGCATTTATATACATATGTATGTGTACACGCACATATGTTGTGCAAATATTTGCATGCAAAATACTACAACTTGATAGGGTGTGACACAATGGAGCACTCGCTCAGGGTACACTGTGTCATATTGATGCTAATAGTTAACATTTTGCCTGTGTTGGTCTACGCAATGCTAAAGGAAACTTTCATTTGGGTGACATTGATTGTATTCATTGATGCATGTATTTACTTTTGATACATGAGTTTTTCAATCAGATTTTGATTGATTCAGGTTCTGTTGCAGGTGACATTTGAAGTGCTACACACTTCGACTATTGTGGGGGTTGCAGTTTTGAGAATGATTGATGATTCCTGACATTGTCACAACCTGCCGCCACCAAGCTATTTGTTAAAAAAAAAGTGCTTGACTTTGTTTTTGTTTATACTCTCTTTGCAGTGCACTCACATTTTATTTTCTAAGATAGATCACTTATTTCAATAATTGGTGACACTGGGAACATGTTTTTCAGGGATAGCTGAAGTTCTGTATTGCATTTTAAAGCACTCTCTTAACTCTAGTGCAATAACTAATCAAAACTCTTATCCACGCTTAATACCACATGGTCCAAAAACATTTATGTGCAACATTAGCATTCTCTTGCACGACAACAAAATAAAGAATTTGTCAAAGATTTTCACGAGACTGTAAATAGCAGTACAGAGAAAGGCTGCCTAACAGCATGCCAGTGACAATGCAACATGATTGTTTGATGAAGATATTCAATGAAATGGATATGAAGGCAAATTAAGCATCTTGATCTCTATAAAGGCTGGTAGTATTACAAGCGTGGCATTTATTTGAAGTTTTCTTTAAATACTTAAAACATGGATTCTATTTTTGATTTTACACAAATATAATTTCTCCAAAATCCATGAACAAAGAGGAACACGTCTCAGTCTGGCTGATGTACAGGGGTTATGATTAGAGGGGCAGAGTTTGCCCCATTTTGGTTCTCTTGAGGGGAGAAGTATGGATAGAGCTTCTCCAGGAAGTAGTTCCCAGTGAAAGAGTACACATGACATTTAGAATCCGCATCATAGAAGGAGACTTCGCCTTTAGTATAGTCCACAAAGACCCCTATCTTGTGGGGCTTTTCTTTCAGTGTGAGGATTTTACGTTTTCTTGTGCACGCTTCATATTTTCCCTCATCCAGTGCAATGGCCCAGAATCCATTTGTAACTGACAGACATTCACGCCCCTTTCTATCAATAGACTCTCTGACCACTCCTACAACCCACTCAGTCTTTCCCTTTACCTGCACCTCATAGTAGAACTTCCCTGTTGTGAACCCCTCCTTTGCCAAGACGTCCACAATGTCCTCAAATCTCTTTGGATTGTCTGGAAGATTCTGTCTTGCTCCGTGTCTCACTTGTTTCCCGTCCTGCGATAGGATGAGTTCGCAATGTGCTGTATCGGGGTCAAGAGTAATCTCCACAGCATGTTCTCTAATTCTTTTCATCTTGATTTCGGGGAGCTGCTCCATTTTTTGATCAAGAGTCTCTTGCAGATTGGACACAGCTGCTCTCACAGTCCTGACAGATAGATTATCTTCGATAACAATGTTCTTCCATTCCTTGCTTAGAGGAGTGCACATCGCCGAGAAGCACCGAATAAAATCATGATGGTCCTCAGACTGTGACAGCTGCTCCAATTCAGTGCTTCTCCTTTTGAGCTCAGCGATTTCCATCTTAAGTTCTGTGATAAGATGTTCTGCTTTTTGTTTGGTTTCTTTAAGCCTCTCCTCGATCACCTCAACGAGCTCTGCCTGGCTTTTCTCAATGGAGCGGAACAGGTCAGTGAAGACCTGCGCGCTCGCCGCCTTCTCCCTCTCAGCCTCCTTTTTGCTGACATCAACTGAGATTTCAATCTCACTAATCTTCCCAGACCGCGAATGTATCATCTCCTGTACCTTTGCCACCGTCTCGTCTATTTTTGCTATGTTTGCTTCATATTCTTCCTCAAGCGGCACAATGTTGTGACTCTTGTGATCGGTTTTAATGCACAAGACACAAATACAGGTCTGGTCAGTCCTACAGTACACTTCCACTAGCCTGTTGTGCTTCTTGCACATCCTGTCATCAAGATTCAATACGGGGTCTATTAGTGTGTGGCTCTTGAGGCCTGCAACTCTCCAATGAGGCTCCAGGTGCGCTTCACAGAGAGAAGTTAGACACACCAGACAAGATTTAAGGGCCTTGACCTTTATCTCTGAACAGATATCGCAAGGTACTTCAGTAGTAGCAGTACATGGGTCGGAAAGTAAGGCTTTCACTTGAACTGATTTCCTAAACTGAACAGCTAACTCGGATATGAAAGAATTGACTTGCAGTTTGGGTCTTGTGGAAAATGTCATCTTACACATTGGACATTGGCAGATGTCATTGCTGTCCCAATACTTTTGGATACACGAGTTGCAGAAGTTGTGTCCACATGATGTTGTGACTGGCTCAGTAAACACATCCAGACAGACAGAACACAGGAACTGCTCCTCTGACAAGAGACTACTGGCAGTTGCCATTTCTGGAAGACCAAAAGTAAAACATAAAACACTCAAAATATTTATTTTGCTCAAATGTGTTAGCAATTATTGTTGAATTGTAAACATTTTGCTTTTATACTTGTAACACATATGGTTTGACAAGAAATGCAGCAAGCCAACGAGCAGGAAGAATTACATTTTCTTCAAAACCAACATTTTCTTTTACCTGTGTATCTGTGCAAAAAGTGAGTAGCGCAATAATCCAGAGCAAACTGTATTCCACGTTTGCAAAACTTGTAGTCTAGTTACATAGGTTTCATTTCAGCATGTTGACAGGAAGTCTGTGGAAGCCTCCTCCCCAACCCCTGAGCTGTACTTCCTAATCAAAGTTAACCCTTTGACTTCTCTTTATGGCATTAATACAGTACATAATCCCAATATTGCCTTAACTAGTGATTTTCATATATTAAGTTCAAACTCAGAAACACTCCTTATGCAGCTTTCAAGTAACAAGAAAGTTTTAATAGATAACTAGATATTATCTAGGTCTGTGATTCATTCAGTGACAATGCAGGAGACTTGAATGCAACTTACTTGACACAACTTAAATTCAATGTTAATGTTCACGCAGAGATGACGATCAGTAATAAAATTTAAGAGAAACAATTGTTTGGCCAATAAAGGTCAAAGCTATCTTGAACTCCTTAATTTTAGCTGTAGACCTGCAGGACGTAAAGGGTAACACAAAATCGAGAATTATTTTTGTCACGTTAACATCATGAACATTCCTTTTAATTAAAAATACAAGTGTGACAGGAAATACAAGGAAACATGAAATGCAGTCTGTGAAAGTAAAAAAAAGTCATCATTAGTGTTATTGCTGGAGTGTAGATACAATGAAAACCCTGCTTTTAGATCGTAACAAGTCCCATGGTGCCATAAACCTTTAGTCAATATTCCTGCAAGAATATATTATGTATTTCTTGTTCATATTCATTGTGAAATATAAATGAATGATTTTGCAACTTGAGCATGAGCCTTATCAGGTTCATGCTTAGGCCACCAAAACTGTTAGTCAGTGGAGGCCATTCTGTGTGCTTTTCAGTGTCTTTTTTAGTCTGCCCCCCCTCTTTTTC
>OMKK01030229.1:0-10175 GCA_900302305.1 Polymixia japonica | reverse complement strand
AGGCAGCCAGCGATGCAAACTGGCCGCGTTCAACTTTGACGTCAGGATGGCGAAGGTGGGAAGAATTAAATAATAAATCAGGATGGCGTATTTTAGTTGTCAGTCCGATTATGTTTTTGATAATGATGGATCAAGCTCTTTTTAAAATGTAAAAAGCACATGCCTCGCATGTGTCATACATGATAAGTGTGCATCAGTGAATATTTCTTTTAAGTTACATCATATTCCCAGGGGTGGATGTGAAATGATGCAAGTACTCTGGGGAAGCACTAATTATGATTTGACATATATAGGCTTGATCATCACGGTTACCTTGAGTGAGGAATCCAGATCTTAGCCTTTTAAAGCCTCAAAATATGGTTGAGAAGCTGTTTCTTCTCATTATGTGTGGAGTTAACCATTGCAAAGTTATCTGGGAATGTACATATTTGCCGTGTGCACAGTGTTGTTTCACCAGCTCCAGCATAAGCCTTAAGCTCATGCGTATGTTTTTGATTCATTTCAAAATGGCAATAAATGAAAAAATATCTGAAGCTCTGAGAAATCTAATTCAACAAGACATATAACACCTCAATGCAGCAATTAATGCGCATGCTGAATAAAAAAAACCCACACATACCACATACATAGCTACATACTGCAGCACGGCTGATTCTTCATATATGACAACTCCATGCATATTTTAAGTGGCAAGAAGACCGTACACTACAGGCTACAGTAGGTTAATTATGCAACCGGTTGCTGACAGATACAATGGAACCCAAATCTGCTTCTGCCTCACATTCACCATCATGTCTACTTGCCAATTTCCCACCAGGCCTAAGTGACAGGCCTATGGACGGCGAGGGTGGTAATGGATGGTCTTAATGGTCAAGCCTGGACCGCACATTAGGATTCTGGTCGATTCAGAGTATTGCACACAGGATCTGCTGCCAGCAATCAATGCAAGACTAATGTGCGAAAAAGGAGTAAGTTGAATGTCAGTGTCGCTAATCAATAACTATTCATTTTCAGCAACCGCATTTCCACAAATAGGACACTTAATATCGTGTGATTGGATAATTACCATGCCCAATTAAGGGTGTCTGACACCAAGCGATGGATGGCAGATGGAGAGCATCGGCCACAAGGTGCTAATGGAGACACGCACCAGACTCTGATCGACGTTTGGGAGATGGATCTTGATGTCTGCAAACTGTGGCACGCCAGCTAAACCTGCAGCAGTCAGATAATCCTCTCTCAACCTCCACGACAGCAGAGATAATGGATGTCCATCCTCTCAGATTCTGCTCTAGCAGGAAATTACTGCCCCAAAAGGGAAAAGGAAAGAGGTTTGCCACTACATCTGCCGATAGTCTTCTACGTTTATAATCTTACATTTATTTATTTATTTATTTTTATATTTTATCTGTTGGTCCATTGCAATAGTTACACGTAAGTGTTGCTGTCCTTCTCAACAAATAACACATTTTCTATACGTTTACATATGCAGGGAACACACTCGGGAAGTTTAACCCTAGTTCTAGCCCAACGGTAGCTTCATTTGGCCGCCCCGACCACTATGTAAGATTCTGAGTCTGGGCTGATCTCTACAGATTTTGGAAGGATTGGGACTAGGGATGCCCCCCCCCCCCAAAACGCGGTTCTAAACGGGAACTGGTTCTAAACGAGTAAATCCTGGAGTATTGATAAGGTCCAACGCTATCGGTTCTGCGATCGGTGCTGGAGAAACTAGGGTGAGCGAGATTTCCATAATTTTCGAGTAATTTATGGCACGGTACGGTAATTTTCGAGTAATTTATACACGCCGACCTGCGCGCAGTACAGCTAAGAGGTGTTCACGCGCACACAGAGCCTCTCATCACCATGGCAGACAGAACTAAACGATCTAAAGTCTGCTTACATTTTACTCCAGTCGATGATGACTACGGTCGTTGTCACAAGTGTAATAAAATCCTTGCCAGTAAGGGAGGCGATACAAGCAATTAATATAAATCTGCAGAACTGCAGTTTTTGACTGCTTTGCTCGCCGTCCTCCGTCTCTCATCCCATCGTCACCCTTGCCCTACCAGAGCAGTACATACATAGTTTGCTAGGCTAATAACAAATGATTACGAATAGGCTAATAAATTAAAGCTAATTGCTTAGCTACCTGTTTAGCTACGAATATATTTTAAACATTTGGCAACTTTTTGTAGATTGTCAGGCTGAGGCTGCAGCCACCATGAGCCAGCCCACCCAACCTCCCTCTACCAGCGGTCCCAGTACACCCCTCCTCCCTCTACCACTGGTCCCAGCCAAGCCCAAAGTCCCTTCACGCTAGCAGCTAGCTATGACAGAGAGGGTGAATGAATGCCACAGGGCTGAGATATTATAAATAAAACTTATTTAAAACATTGCTGCTGTTGCTGCTGAAGAAAGAATATTTTGTTATACAAGAGAATAATAAAACAATGTTGATTCTGTTCGTAATTAATTATCTTTTTTTCTTGCAAATTAATTAAAACAAACTGATAAGAGTATTGATAAAGTATCGAACTGATAAGCAGTATCTATAAGAGTAGTAGTATCGATAAAATAAAATCCTCCCAACCCAGCTGGATTCTGCCTGGTCCCTAAAAATAATTTGAAATGTTTAATTTTCGTGAATCATGTGAGTTTTACAATTTCGTGAATCATCAACTGTACACAACTCCTCTAGTATAAAAAAAGCATTCAAACCTTTTTAAACACATATAGCCCGACCGGTGAATCTCTGACTTCCTGATAGACAGGGGACAATATATGTAGCTACATCCTCTCTTTATCACTAACCCCCTATAGAATTCACCCTCCTATAGAAATCAATGGCACAGTGGTGCACATGACTGACCGGAAGATCGCCGCCTGGAGAATTTGTTCTGAGCACAGGTGGGACATGCAGAGACGAATGCCCATTGTTGTGATCAGTCCAAACCAGAAAAGGTTGTTCTGCTCCCTCCAGCCAGTATCTCCACTCCTCCAACGCCAACGTCACTGCAGGTAACTCTCTGTTGCCGATGTCATAGTTCCTCTCTGCTGGTTCAAGTCGTTGGGAGAAAAATGCACAAGGGATGAAGCTTCTGGTCCTTGGAAGCACGCTGAGACAACACAGCACCGTCCCCGACATCTGAAGCAGCCACCTCCACAATGAATGGGAGAGATGGATCCGGCCGCACCAAGATGGGGGCTGAGGTGAACCGCCGTTTCAACTCCTGAAATGCTCTGTCCAGGAGAACCAAGTGGAAAAACCAGAGATGAGAGCCATGAGAGGAGCCACCACAGAACTGTAGTTCCAGATGAGCCGACAGTAGAAATTAGCGAAACCCAGGAAGCGCTGGAGCTACTTCACAGATCCGGGCCGAGGCCATTCAATCACTGCCTTCACCTTGACTGGGTGACCTCCTGAAATAATGAATCCCAGAAATGACACTTCTCACTTCTCCTTCTCCAGCACCTGGCGGACGTGGTGGACATGCTTCTGTGGTGATCTGGAGAGATGAAAATGTAATCCAAGCAGACGAAAACAAAATGTTTGAGCGTGTCCCTTAACACATCGTTGACTAGCGCCTGGAAAACTGCAGGAGCATTGGTTAGTCCAAATGGCATGACCCGATACTCCTAGTAGCCACTGGGTGAGTTGAATGCTGTTTTCCACTTGTCTCCCTCACGGTCGTGTGAGGTTGTACGCATTTCACAGATCCAGCTTAAAAAAGATAGCTCCCGGCAGAAGCTCAAAGGCAGATGACATTAGCGGCAGTGAGTAACAATTCTTAACTGTGATCTGGCTCAGTCCTCGAAAGTGTTTGCTTTTTTGTACTTCCCTACAAGAAGGAAGCTTGTACTGGCAGGAGATGAAGAGGGAAGGATGAAACCAGCACCTCCTCCACATAGCTCTCCCTGGCCGTAGTCTCTGGACCAGTGTTCCCTGAGGAGGAGAGGTCCCAGGCAGAAGGTACGTATGGTCAATGTGGCGGCAAAGTGTTAGTACATCTCTTTCTGGCATATTCCGATGGAATGTTGGACAGGTCTGGAAACTCTCTGGACTCATCTGGGACAGATGTCAGATAAATCAAGGCGGACAGTGAGAGTGACAATATGGACTCCAACCGACAATGGACCCGGATAACCGGTCTATCTGCGGATTACGCTTCCTTAACCAGGGATGAAAAAGAACTACAGGGACAACAGGAGAATCGATGAGGTGAAGCTGAATCATCTCCACATTATTCCCGGAAACCCGCAAACCTACTGGAACTGAAACATGAGTCACACTGCTGATAAGTCTACTGTCCAGGGCACTGGCCCGGAGTGGAACATCCAGAGGAATGGTAAGTATACACAACTGACAAACAAGGACAGAGTCAATAAAATTTTCATCAGCGCCTGAATCAATCAGAGCTGACAGAGAGAGTGACTGATCATTCCAATTAAGATTCCATCTCCTTTCTGATGGAGTCGGGGTGGTGCTCCCTAACTCCGTGACCGCCGTCAGCATTTCTTTGGCCACCTCCGTCACTCCTTGATCTACATCGGATGGAAGGGCAGCTATGACCACTGGAGGGCGCAGAGATACCCGACGATCAGCTGGAAACGGAGGGGACAGCTGATCGGTAGATTACCGGCAGACCCCCGGAAAAGATGAACTCTTCTCTCTTGTACGTTCTCAAAGCCTATTGTCCACTTGAATTGGTAAAGAGGCCAAAGAGTCCAAGTTATCAGCGAGCGGCACATTACTGACCTCTAGTGTTAGTGCAGCGAAATACACTAACAAACCAAAACAAGAAACACGGCTTGTCTCCTCCTCCAGCACGCATCCCTCTGTCAACAGCTCCTGATTGAGAGGAGGAGCAATGCGTCGATGGTCAACATCTAAACTTGATGTTCCCTACTTTTGAATGTTTAATGTAAGACCTTTTTTAGTGCTAAGGTAACATAAAAAATTATCCATGAAGCCAGATAAGTTGCAAAAGATTGCAAAGACCAACTTAGCCATTTAAGCAGATTTGAATTAGTTTATTGTTAAAGGCCATTTAAATCATGCCCATGGAACTGGCCCTAGGCTACTTCCACTTTGACTTGACTTGTCATCCCGCCTGCTGCCCAAAAGGTCACGAAGAACTGGAGGATGAGACCCTAATTTATAGTTTATGGCTGTACAGCCACAGACTCAAAAAAAATCAGACCAAAAAGTGTTTATGAGGGTGTACACCTAATGATTGTTGATTGCCAAGACTGCGGGGGCTGTTTAACTGTCGGTGTTCGGTAAACAAAACACACTTTATTTACTACCTCTTCAGCATCCTAATCACATGGGTGCAGGAGTCATAACTGGTAATGGTTGCACAGAGATGTGCCCTCGCAAAGCAAGTAATGAGAAGCATTTTCACATTTTCCTTTAAAATGGAAGAAACACCATTGAGAGCTGATCTGAGGTACACAAGATGGGCTCAAATGTTATATTCTTGCAGCCTCAATCAGTAACTACTTAAAGAGTCTACTTAACTACTTAAAAACTCCTATGTTGTTTTTTTTTGCATGTTGGTCTTCCACTAATAGCCTCAAAACAAACCTCCATTGTCCTTTAAACACACCATTAGATGACTGTCACACTATACTACGTCTTTTTCAAAATTTAACAAAGAGAGCAATAGTAAGAAGAGGGATGAAAATTTTTTTCAGGTCTAAAAATGACTGATAACTGATTTCACTTGATGTCAAGTCAAGTCAAGTCAGTTTTATTTATATAGCACATTTAAAAACAACAGTTGACCCAAAGTGCTTTCCAGTTGAGGCAGATGGTTTAACAATACAAGAATACATGAATAAAAGGAATGAGGAGTATACATAACACATAATAAAAATAAAAGCACAAAAAACAGAAAGAAAATGCGGCTTTATTTAGCAAGAAACTGTTTCTGAACCAGTAAAGGATATATGTAATGAAATGAATTAAGGAAAAACCCTCTGGCTAGCAAAGCATTCCTGCAGCCACAACACTTTGATTACTCCACAGGCATCTTGCACTGACTTGACTGATGAAGAAAAGGTATAGATCATTAGACCGTTTCCATGAATTTGCCAAAGTCAGCATGTTTCAACAATTTAAAACAGTTCTAACAGTCAAAGACAGCGATAGTATATTTTTTAACTCAAGCGAAAAAAAAAAAAGAAAAAAAAATCAGTTTCAGTCACAGAACATTAGCCTCTCATGTTTGATGGAGCAATTACTAGTGAATAAGTGTTTATCATCCTCTGGCAGCATACCAAGCTCGAACCATTAGACAGCTTGCAAAAGCTGACACTATTAGTGGTTTCTCACTGAAAATAAAAGCGCACAGGGCATTTGTTTTATCGTTGTGCCGGCTTTGGCAGAGGTGAACAAATGTAGACTAATGCTGCTTTCAGTAATTCAAGTCTTTGGGAAAATAAACATCTGTTATCCCTTAAATATTTTATGCCTTTTTCATTGTTAGGCACAGCCTCAAGACCTCAAAGTTAATTGAGAAATAATAAAATAAAACTATTGTAGAAACCACAAAAACTGTCCCTGAGTGCTAATGGTTCCAGTTTTGACAGGATTTCCTGTTAATACACAACTATTCATGCGTTGGAACCATTCAAAAGAAAATGTGAATTTTGGCCAGTGATAGAAAACATTTCCTGCTCCAAGAAGTGGCCCAAGAGAGAGATACAGTGTTTTGCTTCAATAAATACATTCCTGGGCAACTAGGTTTGCTTCAGGTTTAGCTCTGGGGTCAATAAAAACAAGTCTATGGTCTACGTACTGCATGTGGTGTAGGGTTACAACATTCTAGCGCTGTGCTTCCAGCAGCAGAAATACAGGTCTCTCCTGCAGTTAAATCCATACCCCAGACTATTGTTTGTCTGTTCTAGATGGAAATTACATTCCATGACTTTTATTATTTTTAACATTAAACGTGAGCATAAAAGTAAAAGTGTGAAAAAAACTGACATTTTGCTTTGAAAAGCAATATCCACATGGAGTATATAAAATGCATGATATTTTTATTTTTTGCCTTAAAGGATAATACCAGCGGTATAACATATGTGCAGTATCATTCTTGCCATCACAGAAATCTTTCCATTGTTTTTATTCGAATATTTGGTGGCCATTTTGTGCATGTATTACTGTCACAGACTTTCACCACATTTAATAGAACTCATGTGCCATTTTCAGGTGTAATTTTCTGAAACGTTCCCTCATCATGCCTTATTACAGCCTCTGAGGAAGAGAACCTTTCCTTCTTTTGGATCCAGTAAAAAACTTGTCAAGACAAAGTAATATCTCAGAAATACAAGCTCCAGTTGGTCAGTAAAATCCACACAAACGCTTTCCAGACAGTAACAGACAGTAAGATTTTTCAATACAGTAAAATAGATATTGCCCCATGCAACAATGTGCAGCTAAAATCTATTCTAAAGCAAGGAGAAATAAAAAAATAACTGAAATAAAATCACAGGATGAATTTGAATCATTCAACAATTGAATGCTGCATGGCCCCGCGTTGTGCACTGACATCCTAGACTGACCTCATTCACTTCTTATATTTGCGATTTGATTTGAATGTTCGTGGTTGTTGGCTTGCCAAGGTCACACTGTCATGAAGTCATCCCTCCCACTGATGTGATGGTGAGTGTGATCCTGGATTGTTCACTCATTGTTACTTGCCACTGAGCATATTCCCTTTAACCTTTTGTACTTTTAACTAAGTCCTTCACATCACTTCTGTCCATTCTTCAAATTATTCTAATATGTATATATAATATTTATTATATCGATTAAATGTTAACTCAATGCCAATGACAGTGGGTTAATATTGGAGAGTTATCAAAAGATGTTTTCCTTTATAAAACCTATTGGTATACTTGACTTATTGCGAGCTTTTAATCATGCTAGTCTGGTGTTTCTTTGTAACATACAGTAGATCAGGTTGCGTAGAGGGGCAAGTGTACATCAAGCATCAAGTAAAAGCCTGAGTTTTGCTCCTTCTGTGCAAAACAATTTGCAACTTGTCCTCACTGCACCTCACTGACTCACTACAGCCTGGTCTCAGTTTTGAGAGTTCTGTATCGGGTGAATTTAAAGTATCTGCAGGCAAATGTACAGTATAACTGTGTCTGTATGCAGTCTTTGGAAATATTGACAAAATTACTAAGAGTGAACTCTACCATATAGAAAGTGCTGGTTATACTGAATACATGCAGCCATGTCCTTTATAACCCACAGATTTTGGGGGGAAAAGCATTGCTTAGATCAAGCGAGATGATGTCTATGCTGGAGTAACGATTTCATTATGTTTGGACACTTCTTGTGCATGTGCATTATTACTACTTCAATAAACCATTGTTAAGGGTCTGCAGACTGTTGGCCTATTCAAAAGAGCCTCTGTCATAATACATGTATGTCTGTGTATCACGGCTTTGTGGGAGGTGAGACTCCGAGAGATGTGGGACTGAGAGCGATACACACTGTTGTGACATCAAATCATTCTGACCAGGCCACTGAGTCATTGCAGGAGGTCCTGAGGAGGAGAGCTGGGAAGATAGCCAACTCCCACAGGGAGATCACAGACAGCCAGCACACATCGGCTTTCCGATACCTGGCTGATTTGATCATTTTGGCGGTACGGGAACATTTCTGGTTCAGATTCTTGTTGCTGATACGATGAGGCTCAGTTGTGTTTCACAGCTCAAACAAACATCGCAAGTCCTCAAAGTCAGCGTGCCATTTTCTGCTGATGACGTTACGGTCTCGCTTCCTTGCTTGGTTCTTATTTTTGAGAAGAGAGTTGTTTGTGTTCAAAAACATTGTTGAGATAATGTTGTCAGCACAGTAATTGTTGAAACAATCGTTGCGTCGGGCAACAACCTTAACATCCAACAGCCTTGGCGTCCCCAACGCCTGCAGTTTTAGCTCGGAGCGTACCTGGGTTTGCTAGCTCTACGACTGTTACAACAACGTCAAAAAAGTTCTAAACCACGTATGCGTAGTTTGTGTGCACAGCCCACACTTCTGAGTCAAACCTCTAGGGCCGTTATCACGCACACAAACCAAGCCTGGCCACACCTAATACATAACGCTGTTATTGATTTGGCCTTTTCATGACCTGCGCACCGATGACATCACTACCTTCTTCTTTTACAAATATTTGTTGACAAGATGAGGATCTCACCTCTAGCGGTGCCTGCTAAAGTCTTGCGAGCCCAAAAAACAAAACAAAAAACAAAACAGTAACCACGGCTACAAATTCCTCGTCCAGGAAACAAAAGGAAAGAAGCAGACGGTGATATGTTCAATAATGGATGTCTAGCTGCTGCTTGTTAAATAATAGAGAACCGCACAGGGAAAATCAGCTCCCTAGAATGTAAGATATGCAAGCATATTAAAAAGAGTAATCAATCAACCGTTCAAATAAACAATTACCACTGCTTCCTTTAAAAGCAGTATATCGCGCTGCAGTGCTGCATTCAAAACGTTCCGTAAAGATAGACTCCCACTCTCCAACACCCACAGCTAGCACTCCTGCTCAAGAAAAAGGATTTAATGTCATTAAGTGCGTCACTCTAATATTGTGTAACGGCCAACAATAAAAACGATTTTAAATAAATAGCATATCAAACCGAACCATACCTTTTGCAACAAGGGATACGCTCTAAGTCCGACTAGAACCCAGAAAACAGACGACTGAAACATCTCTCTCTGATGATATAAGTCATTTATCTGTAATGAATCCAGGCCATTAAAGTAATCTCAAAGTGTAGCCACATCAAATACAACCATAACATTAACGACCACGGCGCAGCTATGTTCCCTCTCTCTGAACCAGTCTTTTCCATTAGTTCTTATCCGTTCTTGCTGAAGGTCACCATGAAACATCAGTCTGAATAAAATCAGCCATGTCATTCCTGTTGGGCAACACTGATTTTTGCCAGTTCACCTGGTATGTGTGTGTGTGTGTGTTCATATTTGTATAGATGTGTGTGTGTGTGTGTGTGTGTGTGTGTGTGTGTGTGTTTTTGTGTGTTTTTGTGTGTGTGTGGGTGTGGGTGTGTGTGTGTGTGTATGTGTGTGTGTGGGTGTGGGGTGTGTGTGTGTGGGGGGGGGTGTGTCTCTGTGTGTGTGTGTGGTCTCG
>OMKK01030228.1:0-10605 GCA_900302305.1 Polymixia japonica | reverse complement strand
TTTGTCTTCCCTTGTACCCAGATTGGTGAAGACCCAAACAGGAATCAGGCCCTCAGCCCATTTTGAATAACAGTCATGGCTGTAGGGGAGTAAACCCATTCCGTTTACAGTAAACCCATTCAGTTTACCCACCTTTTGGAAATCAGATGAGTAATGTTAACTCATCTTTTTAGGCTGGCCGTATTCATAATGATGTGAATTTCATAGTATACATGATGGTATCAAACTGATGTAAGTTATACGGAGATAGGATATTTTTAGGAGAAGCATGAATACATTTCTCTAAACATTAATTGGTCTTGTCTATATTGGTGGTTTTGTTTATATTGGTGGTTGTGTGAATTTTGATGATCAACCATTTTATTTACAGGTGCATCACTGAGCCTTTGAATTTAGAAAGGTCTATATAGGGGTGGGCAATATGGACAAAATATTGTTTTCAGACATTTTCATGATTCACAATATGTATCACAGTGTTTTTAATTTTGCTATTTGGCTAAGTTGGAAGTTACTGAAAATACAGGCCAGTTAATAACTATACAGTACTCAGCATAGACCTACAAAGGAAAGTGAAAGAAGAACTTTACTAACAAAGATAATTATGACCTGTCAAAGAATATTTTCACTTCTTCAAAAGTAATTCTGTGCCAATTCTGAAAAATATTTTCATACGGTTGGCAGCGAAACTACACCAATCATTCAGTTTATCTTTCACAAACAAAAGAAAAAATCTCAGATTCTCTGAAAAACCCGAGAATGATTTCCTTCCTGGATTTCGGGCTATACTGTAGCATGTGACAATGTACTGATAAACATTTCTGGGAAATGGTTGGTCTTTAGACAAGCACTGCTTATCCAGTCACTGATTAAATGAATGGTGAGACTCAAATAGGGCTCTGACATCCGACTAGACCATTGACTGTTTTTCTGTGGTCGGGGCTGTTGTCGTCACTGATTATGTGGTCTCTTGAGTTCCTGTGGTTACTGCAAGAGTCGGCATGTCCCCTATAAATCTTGATTGACAATGTATTTGGTTCATGATATTTTTCAAGCCATAGTTCAGATACTCTCCCGATTTGTTCTCTTTAATTATTAGTATTCCTCTGTCTTTTCAGCGATGAGCTCCCAGCTGCAGCTCTTCTCTCCTCCCTCTATCTCCTCCAGTGCCTTTTGCCGCGTCAAGAAGCTGAAGGTGGAGAACACCGTTTGGGACGTGTCCACCACTGAAGCTTACAGCACTATAGCAGGCCAGTCGGCGTACACCTTCACCCCGGCCATGGCCGTGCCTCCCTTTGCACCCTCCCTGGTCTTCCCCCCGGCTGCGCCTGGCTCCAGGGGCCAAGTGGTAGTGCGGGCAGCCGATAGCACAGGTAGTGTCCCCCGTGGCTCCAGCCGGCGCATCAGCGAGCAGGCAACCTCCTCCTCCTCCTACGCCCACTCCCACGCAGAGACGTCCTCCGAGACAAGGGGGCACAGGCACGGGCAGAAGAGGAAAATCGAGGAGGCCAGCGAAGGCAGTGGGAGTGGGTGCGGGAGTGTCCAGATATTAGAGGAGCTCTCGGCTCCCGCAGCTGCTTACTCCACCCGCACGGGTGGCGGGGGAGGGGGCACGGGCCAATCCATCCCCCACTCTGCGCCCACCACTAAGAGCAGCAGCTCCAACGGCGAGGGGGATTACCAGCTTGTGCAGCACGAGATCCTCTGCTCTGTCTCCTGCAGCTATGAAGTGCTGGAGTTCCTGGGCCGAGGCACCTTCGGACAAGTGGCCAAGTGCTGGAAGAGGGGCACCAATGAGATCGTGGCTATCAAGATCCTCAAGAACCATCCCTCTTATGCTCGTCAAGGCCAAATTGAGGTAGTCAGACACCAATGTTTTGATCCAGTCCTGCTTAGATAAGGAAATCAAACTACTACTTATTGACCAACACACACCACTGTACTGCTATGCACTTGTGCACTTACATAGTCTTTACATGTATTGTTAAGGAAACTTGTAAAAGGCCTATTTGGTGTGTGTGGACAAGAAACATGCAGTTCTTACTTTTCCATCCACAGGTGGGTATCCTGAATCGTCTGAGTGCAGAGAACGCAGATGAGTACAACTTTGTGCGTTCGTATGAGTGCTTCCAACACAAGGGACACACCTGCTTGGTGTTTGAGATGCTAGAGCAAAACCTGTATGACTTCCTCAAGCACAGCAAGTTCAGCCCGCTCCCCCTCCGGCATATCAGACCTATCCTGCAACAGGTAGTCAAATGTTACAGTCATTTAGAAAAATATTTACAAAATATCTTTTTTTAAATTTGAGCTTGTTCATCTCGACATGTCTATCATTTGAATTACTCTGTTACTGTTAATGCGTCAGTTCAAACTCCTCCCTGTCTAGTGTTAGCATTACTGTCAGTGTAATACTGATGTGTTTGTGTCTCTAGGTGGCCACGGCTCTGATGAAGCTGAAGAGCCTGGGTCTGATCCATGCTGACCTGAAGCCTGAGAACATCATGCTAGTGGACCCCCTCCGACAGCCCTACAGGGTGAAGGTCATTGACTTTGGCTCAGCCAGCCACGTCTCCAAGGCTGTGTGCTCCACCTACCTGCAGTCCAGATACTACAGGTTGGTGGCCAGGAGTGTAGCTGTTTTTTGGTTGCCTGAAAATGAAATATATTGCCCTTCCTTGTAACTTCACAAAATATGTAACGTATAACTGATCTTTGGGCCTTTATTGTTTTTGTTTGGGTATCCCTCAATGGCATACCAGATAAAGCTGGCAGGAGTGCTCTGTGTTGTGTTGATAGGCTCAGTGATGACTAGGGATGCATTAATACCACTTTTTCACTGCTGATACCGATTCAGAGTCCTAATCTTTAAATCAGTACCAATCCATTACTTTTGCTGGCAGGCTTGGACCATTAGTATGGGGTCATTGGACAAAAACAATCAAGATGTCATTCTTTTTCTCCATTAGAGCTCTAACATCTCTCTATGTGTCAAAAATGCAAAGAAAAACAAGCTGCTTTGCTTTGACTTCTGACATGTTACACATGGCTCTTGATATCAGATTTTAGTATTGGGGAAATTTCCAGATACCAATACCCTGTTTTAGCCTGCTATCAGCCCACTATCTGATACCAGTACTGGTGCATCCCCAGCGATGGCTGTCAAGTTGAGTAATTGTGAGGAATATTGCTGGGGTTAGGCAGGCATTCATTCTTTATTGATACTGCTATTTATGTGGTTCTCCTGCTTAATCTTTCTGTCTATTGTCACAGGGCTCCAGAGATCATCTTGGGCCTACCATTCTGTGAGGCCATTGACATGTGGTCCTTAGGCTGTGTGATCGCTGAGCTGTTTTTGGGCTGGCCTCTCTACCCTGGGGCCTCTGAGTATGACCAGGTTGGTACCACAAAACTAACCCAGGGTTCCTCCATTATTGTTAAATGCAGAAATTAAAATCCTCCTTCCTTAGATGATTGTGTGAATTCCAGCCCCTGTGATCCAATACAGGTTGCTAGTGTTTAGTTGCTAGTGGATGAGAAAGTTGCACTGTAAAAGTCAAAGTAAACCCTCCTGCGGTATTTGGGAAGGCTCAGTTTTGCAAAAGAGCAAGCAATCCCTAACTGGTTGCTGGGGCCTAGTGAATTTTAGTCAACGGCATGTCGATTTTTTTGTCCAGATCCGCTACATCTCCCAGACTCAGGGCCTGCCAGCGGAGTACCTGCTGAGTGCTGGCACCAAGACCAGCCGCTTCTTCAACCGAGGCCCTGACTCTAGCTACCCACTCTGGAGGCTCAAGGTAGATACAACAGCACACAAAAAACTTTGTTACTATTCGTTTATATTAAGACAAGCTTATTATTAGCATTTCAACCCTATTGTTCATAGACAGTAAGAACCAAGTAAGGCACTTAGTGTTAGCAAACTAACAAACAGCATTTTAGTTTATGAAAACTTTATGCTTAAAGGTGCTATATACAAGATTGAGAGAGTTCTCTCAGAGAGTAATCTGAGCTTCTCTGTTCTTTGTTTTGGCCGCGTGTGCATGTGAGTGCATGTGAGTCCCTGCAAAGGGATGGGGGGGGTGTAGCTGACGCGGCCATTTGTTTTGGTCTGAGATGCTGGTGCTCTAGTGTGAAATGTCGTATATAAACTCCTTTAACACAAGAAAGGCCAAACGCCAAACGTCCCTCCTTCTCCAGTGCGCAAATCAACACATGAATGACCGCTGCATTCTTTCTCCATTGATAAGTAAGAACCACCAATCCTCTACCGAAGCTTATTTCACACATGTAATCACCCAAGTATTTACAAAACAATAGTGTGAAGGAGATAATGAAAACTTTAGTGTGTAAATAAATACATAAATAAAGTGCAGTTAGGATTGATGTAACTTTCAGCCACTATTCAACGTATGAATAGTCACCACATTTTATTTATATGAGTACGGTCAAAATCGAAAATAAATAAATCTAATGGTAGTGCTTTGAGAACAATTTCGCGATCAAAGTGAGGTAGACTTTAGCGGGGGAATTAATAATTGTATGTTTGGAAATTATACAATAGTAAACTTCTATAGGCTGACTCACTTGAGTTGGATGATTACCGGGAGCCTGAGCCAGTTACATATCCAGTCAAATATCCAGAAAAAAGTATTGACCAGGTGTAAATGTCTCTCGTCTCTTCCTCCAGCGCGTATCAGCACAAGAATGACCGCTGCAAGCACCGCCATCTCAACCGAAATTAATTTCACACATATAGCCTAATCACAGTATTTAGGTATCACAGTGCAGCCGATTTGTATGTGGAACTTGTACATATAAACCTCCAAAACTGTAGGTTTATGTATGTAACTGTAGGTTCAAAAATGTAATTGCTGCCTTCTTTTTTGCATTTTTGCACTGTATATAACGACTGTCTGATAATAGAAATAGTTTTTGAAATAATGTTATATAGCAGGAAGTTTCATAGACTTAACAAATTAGTCCTTTTTTTTTTAGACATTAGACATTTGTGTGGATGCAGAGGTAGTGACAGTCAGCGTATTTGGCGGTTGGAGGACAGTTTTATTTTTTGCAGCCTTTCTAGTGTTAAAACCATCATGCTAACTGTTTTCTGAAAATAATAATGTAATGAAAATAATGCCAGAAAGTGAAAAAACTGAAAATCAAACTTCATGTGACTATGAGATTTTATATAACATTGTCTTGGGCATCCTCACTACATTTAAATTGAGCCCATCCATATCATTACTCCCCTTATTGATTAAATGAAGTTTCTGAACACTAGTTTTGGTACATGAAGATAATGAAATGGTCTCTGTGTGTTCCAGACCCCATCAGAACACGAGGTGGAGATGGGCATCAAGTCTAAGGAGGCCAGGAAATACATCTTCAATTGTCTGGATGATATGATGCAGGTAGTTGGCTTTTTTTTGTATGAATTAGTCCATAAAAGCTATGAAGAGGTGAACAAACCTAACATATTTAGTGGAAAATGTTGAAAATGTATTTTTCGTTGATCCAGGTCAACCTGTCTTCTCATCTGGAGGGGACGGACATGTTGGCGGAGAAAGCTGATAGACGTGAGTTTATAGACCTCTTGAAGCGGATGCTCCGATTGGATGCTGACAAGAGGATCACGCCCACCAAGACTCTGGGCCACCCCTTTGTCACAATGAGCCACCTCATGGACTACCCCCACAGCTCTCAGTAAGTGTGTGGGGCGGGGTTTAATGCCACTGATCAACATGCTGTCCGTTTCTGTATTTTCTTTAAAACTTTAATTAACTGGAATGACTCCTAACGGTGTCCCGTTCTTTCTTTCAGCGTCAAGTCGTGCTTCCAGAACATGGAGATCTGCAAGCGGCGAAGCTCATCCTACGACAGTAGCAAATCCCTTTACTCCACCAGCGCTGTCCCCAGCGCAGCAGCTGGCAACCTCACCGTCACCTTCAGCAGTCAGCTCAACCAGCACAACCAGGCACGCTCTGTTCCACCCCCCACCACATGGTAACATTCCATTATCATCCTGGTGTTAATCGGCAATCTTTTTTTTCCCTCCAACAGGTGCCTTCAGCAGGGGGAGCAGTTCCTCTGCTCAACTACCAGCCAGCTCTCTATCAGCAGGCTACCATCAACATTCCAGGGCTAACTCAACAGAGTGTTCCCATCCAGACTCGCCCTGCCGGGCTGTGCAGCCAGACTGAACCTTTCCAGCAGACCCTCATCGTCTGCCCTCCCTCTACCATCCAAGGTAGGGGGGGGGGGACAACCCACACTTAAGCCCTTTTGTGTATAACTATTTGACACACATTGGCATCTTACTTGGCTAAGAATATGGCTCTAGCACCTTTAGTGTTCACTATAAATAAAGCATCAAAAATGTTTGTTCTTTATTTGTCACACTTTAATCAAGACATTTTCTGAATTTCTGTGGTGTCTGATTTGTTTGCCTTGTTTTTCCAGGGCTACAGTCATCCAATAAGAGTTCCAGTTTCCCGGTGAGGATGGAGAACTCTGTGCCCATAGTACCTCAGAATCAGTCTGCCCAGTCACTACAGATCCAGCCAAGTATGCTCACACAGGTAAGTGTGTTGAAGGGGTGTTTTTTGTGTCAATCAGTGATGGTAATTCTTTCAAAGGATTGCTATATAAAGAATTCACAAAGCTTTTTTTTTTTTTTTTTTTTTTTTGTATGGCTTAACTGGTATTCCCTCCTGTGGAAGAATTGGGATTGATTCATTTTCTCTCAACTAATTTATAATGTAGTGGGGAGCTCGTCTTAATGGATTTGTGGTTATTGTATTTGTTCTCATTTTAAGTCACTCTGAATAGGAGTGTCAGCTAAAAACTGGAGTCCACCCCTACATTTACCACTACCTACGATCTAATGCAGTGATCCTGTGTGCTATGTAGGGTGAGCACTTGTAAAAACGTAGCCTCCTACACCACTCTCAACACTGTTCATACCTATACTCATCTACACTTGGGCTTACACCTAGGCGAATGGTCATGCGATATGCGTCTTCAGGCGTGTTAGTATGGACGGAGATTATTTCTGAAACGGTGCTAAAACTATTAGTGTGGACGTAGCCCTAGTCCACAACATCTCACCTAGTAATTTCCAACCTTGGCATCAGGCAAATGGCACAGCTGACCCTTCTGGCTTGACCTGCTCAACTCTTCAGAGTCAACAAGACTGTATAGAGTTGAATCAATGTCTTCACAGTGATGGTCAGCCAGTGGTTCCTATGGTCTTGAAATGTGCATTTGGCTTGTATTTAAATCATCCTGAAACAAGTTGTGTACAAATCTTTTTGTTGTGTGTTGTTTCAAACAACATCTTTTAAAGGAATGGTTCACCTAAAAATGTAGTAATTATCTATTGCCCCGGTGAAGTTTGTAAGTCCTTATAACACACAGCAAGTTGGCTTGCAAAGTTCTATCTCAGCCATCTCGCAAACAGTTGAAGTGAATGGTGACTGTATTTAGAGTTCCAAAAAGGGTAAAAATGGCTATATTACTACAAACTGTTTGTGCAGTATAATCAAGGTGTTTTGATGTCCAAAAGTCCTGTATTTAGCCAAGTCTTATTTAGCCAAGAGATATTCTTTAATGTTTAAAAAAAAAATGTAATTAAAAAAACAATGGCTCATTTCCTGTATGAACTAGAGGTGTCAAACCACATTAATTGTCATCTTTAATATCCTATCCTAATATCCTATCCTCTCATTTACGGATTTTACTTACTCCTTACATTCTGAAATGTACATGTTTTGTAAAAGCTTTTAGTTATTACATTCAAATTTCAATAGTTCACTGTCTGCAACCTGGAGGTGTAAAACCACATTTATTTTAGTTCTTGATATGCCAGCTCTGATTTACAGAAATCACTTTCACCTTCTTCCATAATTTATAGAAATATTCATTTAAATAAAAGAAAATGTATTGGTTAATGTATTATGTCACCTTAAAAATTAAATGGCTCACTTCCTGTGAAACCTAGAGATCTCAGAACAAATGAATACTTATCTGTGATATCCTACCTCTCATTTACAGATATAACTTTTTCAGATTTTTCTTTTATTTCTTTTTTTCCTTTTTTTTAAATTATGTAAGCCAAATTTTTCCAAAATCAATTTCTGGAAATCAGAGGTTAGTATCAAATTATAATACATTTGGTTTTATACCTCTAGGTCACACAGACAGTTCAGTATCACTTAAATTGTCAGACAAATATTTTTCTCAACAAAAATGTAATTTAAAAATAATTATATTCATTAATTAATTATATTTATTAATGATTATTTATATAAATTGGTTCTGTTCTTGTGAATACCAGCTAATTTCAGAATTGGAAGAATGAAGAATATGTTTCACAGATTTCATGTGTCCAGAGTACATGTGGTTTTCCCAAGAAAATCATTGTACATCCCTTTGTACAGCTGGTAGTTCCCTTTTTTTCCCCAAATTTTACTCTCTCCGTTCCACAATGTTTGAACCACTTAAGCTTGATTTACACTTGTACGTCGAAGTGTCGCCGTACCTACGCCATAGGTGTTTATGGTGTTGCCATAGGTACGCCAAGGGCTACGCCGTAGTCTACGCACACCTCCTCAAAACTAACTAACCTGTAACTACCCATAGGTGCTACGTGGATACCGCAAGAGCTCTGATTGGTTTGCTTGGGCCGCTTTGTATTTCCTGGTATGTGTTTGCCGGTGCTGGTACCTGGGAGTATATGTTGATAGTGAAGACAAAATGGAGCAGGTCGAAGAACAGCCAGCTGAAGAAGTGTGAAAATGTATTCACCTGTATGACACATCTTCCCCCACATACAAGGACAAGGACACACAGGGACGGCCAGATGGCTTTAAATTCATGCCACGCGATTACCCGAAACATCTGATTGGAACCTACTCAATGTAGCTGTAAATGGAAGAACTTGCTTTTTGTTCAGTTTGTTTGTTCAGCTGAAGAGGAAAATGCAGGACAAGAGAAGCAGGGATGCAACTGGGAAGAAAATACCTGTCCTCTATTATTTCCTTTCTTGGTTGGGTAAGCAAGCTCTGATAGTTTTGCCCTGTAGGCAGATGGCCCGGTACAGGGCGAAAAATGGAGGAGCTATGAATACTCACCCAGAAAAGTTTAAAAGGCTTTGTGGTGACACAAGTGTTGTACCATTTTCAAAACGGGGTGCCTTGGAGCTTCAGAATCAGTAAACCAAATTATTTTTGCAGCTCCTTGTATTTGGACATAGTTTGGTAAAAAAAAAACTATGTCAAATATAGTCAAAATAGAGGTCATTTTCTAGACACTGCACAACAACACGCTGGTATCATATGAAACTAGAGACTCTCTTTCTAAAACTACCAAACGTAGCACAATCAAAGCTCATGTAACAATCACAGCAAACGAGCAGTCCGTTTTTACGCTTTACAATAAAATTCAGAAAGCTATTAAGCTATGTAGGAGCTTTGTGCTTTGAAGCTATGTAAAAGCTAAAAGCTAATACAGATATGAATGGGACGTTTACCACGCAATTCTATTGGTTGAGACCTTTCAAACAAGCCCTCACTGGCTATTCTACCCCAGAGCGGCATAACTTCACTTGTAAACTTAGCCATCTGTATTTATCAATTCAAAGGACAACAGTGATGTAGGCTCTACACCGGAAAGTGTGTCCATACCATCCCCAACCACTCCACCGGATCCTCTCACCAGCTCTGCCTCCATCACCTCCTGTCCAGCTGCGTTCATAATCACCATCCAGCCAGTCTCCTACTGAAGGGCGCTGAAGAAATTGGGGCTGGCGTGCTTTCCGCAGGGCTTCACACAACAACGGCTGAGGCAGCACACGAGCCAAGATCCCGAGCCAGGATCCCGACGGCGACAGCTATTCTCCGGATGTGATGGGATTGGATGGCTGCGTGGATTTGTGAGAGATGAAGGGCCGCAACCGGTGTACTAAATCGTCAAAGCTATTCGCTAACATGCGGAAATGTTTGGAAGTGCACTTCTTCATCCATTTGGCGAACGAGCACCGCATATTCCCCCTCCTCCCGTCTCACTGTGTCAAGCGGTCTTGCAGACCATCTCCTCTTCCGACAGTAATCTCCTTCTCAATAACTCTGGCAAAATGATCTCTTCTTCCTCATCTAGCAAAGCCGGTGCAAACCTTCTCTTCGCTGCCATTGTTGCCACACACACAAAGTGAATGTGAGAGAATGTAAACATGATTGCTTTCGGTTTTTCTTCTTTAGAAGCGACATTGTCGTCTAGTTTTTGCTGCGGTGCTATAACGGGTAGAGTCTATAAATCACCCGCCATGGCGTAGCTATGCCGACGCTTTGTCGCAGAAGTACAATTCGGGCTTCACAGCCCTGAAGGACTATACTCTCACCCTGCCCTAACCCTGTCCTCCCCTATCCTCCTCTCCCTCCCCCAGGGCTCCTGCACGCCCCTGATGGTGGCCACCCTGCACCCCCCCTCTGCAGGCATAGCCCCCCAGTACTCTCTGCCCCTGGGGCTGGGCACAGGGGTGGGTCGGCCCACCCTCCTGGAACACACAGCCACTGTGCTGGTAAAAAAAAAACAACGACGACGTCC
>OMKK01030225.1:7779-24088 GCA_900302305.1 Polymixia japonica | reverse complement strand
CCCCCCCGCCTCCACATTCATTCTCTTCTGTTGTTTCAGAGCAATGAACATCAGCGAGATTCATAATATGGGAATCCACATGCTTCCTGGCTACAGTGACCCTTACCACGGCCGCCCGTTGACTAAGGGAGAGCTGGGCTGCTTCCTCTCGCACTACAGCATCTGGAAAGAGGTCAAAACCACAGAAGCTGCGCTCAAGTATACCAGAACTAGAGCAGAAACTTTGTGAAACAAATTGATTGAAAGGTTTTCTTCTTGTCCAACGGAGGGTTAAGGTCGGGGTGTCATTTCATGCTTGGTAACTGTGGGCTTTGAGACTGTAATGTGATTAAGGGTTATATAAATGAACTTGACTTTGGCGAGTCACTGACTAATCTGTGCCTGGCACCAGATCGTGGAGCGGGGTCTGGACACCTCCCTGGTGATTGAAGATGACCTGCGCTTTGAGATCTTCTTTAAGCGTCGCTTGATGAACCTGATGAGCGAGGTGGAAAGTGAGGGTCTGGACTGGGACCTCATGTGAGTGTGCGTTAGCGCCTCAAAGGGGGGGATCCTTACTTGTACCTTGTTTACCCCGTAGATGCAAACTCTAACGCGTTTCCCTCGGGTCTCCTTCTTCCAGCTATATCGGACGGAAAAGAATGCAGGTGGATCGGCCAGAGAAGGCAGTCCCTAATATTCACAACCTAGTGGAGGCAGACTACTCCTATTGGACGCTAGGCTACATGATGTCATTACAAGGGGCCGAGAAGCTCTTGAGAGCAGAGCCACTAAAGAGGATTTTGCCAGTGGATGAGTTCCTCCCCATCATGTTCGATAAACACCCCATGTAAATGACTATTTGTGCCTCAGCTGTTATAACTCAAATATTTGTGTTGAGGTTTTTTTTTTCCAATCTTTTGTATTTCCTCCCTCCCCATAGCTCCGATTACATGGAGCAGTTTGAGACCCGGGACCTGAAGGCATTTTCGGCAGAGCCTCTCCTAGTGTACCCGACCCACTACACGGGTGACGCGGGCTACATCAGCGACACCGAGACCTCCACCGTGTGGGACAACGAGAAGGTCCGCACAGACTGGGACAGGGCCCGCTCGGGCAAGACCAAGGAGCAGGCCGAGATCAGCACAGAGGCCCAGAACTCGGACGTACTCCAGTCCCCTCTGGACAGTACAGCACGGGACGAGCTATGAGAGGGACACAAGAAAGTAGGGACCTCCTTAGATTTTGAGGTTTTCCGTTTCATCCTCCAAATTTCCAGTTTCGCGTCAACCGTGTTTGTTGGGGAAATTTAATTTATCCAGATGTGACAAGTTAAAAAGGGATCTGTTACATCTAATGCGTCTGTTGTTTTGTCCGATTTTTAGGTTTACCTTCATAAAGGCACTAGACTTGCCATTCGGAATGGCATTTGCAGTACCCAACTTCTGTCTGTCATACAGAATAAAACATGCACACGATCAGAAGTCATTGGACTGTTAGAATTCAGTTACTTCATTCAACAAGTGCATTTTATTGTCTTGACCGTGTGAACTGAACATTCATCGTCCTCTCTCGTAAGTCTTTGAAACTATTAATTTATCATAACCTTATTTGAGTAAGCGAATCAAGACTGAACTACGCAGACCTTTTTTATCAACATATTATAATTATTAATGTCTGTCAAATTAGTGTCTGTTGTGAAAATATGAGGAAAAATGAGGAAAATCTGCATGCTTTTTTTTTGTTTGTTTTTTTTTACCTGAAAATGTTTGTAATTTGTGTAATCATTAGCCAACACATGAGATGCTTGAAGAGCTGCCTTGCCAAAGCAACAAAAGGAGTAAGTAATTACAGCTTAGTTGTTAGACTTTAATCAATCCCTCATCGTTGATTTACAGCGATGTATAGCAGTTTCCACTGCTGCTGTTTTTGGTTAGACTTCAGACTACCGCCTCCAACCAAGTGCTGAGATGGGGTTTTTAGGCGAGACCAACCACTGTAAACGCCTCACACTTTATGGTTTGGGAGGTATATGATTAAAAAAAATGCCAATTAAGTTCCCACAAAAGAGCCCTCTTGGCCATATCCAAACTCTGTTGGTCTATCCTCATCTAAGTCTTCTGCGAATGGCTTTGACTCTGAATCTGAGCATGTTGGGTGTGCGCAGGCAGATTAAGGGTAGGTTGGGAAAGTTGGAGGATGTTGAGCTTGGATCATCATGCTCTTCTTCAAGTTATTTATTGTTACAGTCTGAGCTTAGAGAGACTAAATGGACCTCCTGAGAAGTTTGAGTAGGTTACTAATGCAGTTGCTACATGGGAGAGTGACTAGTGGATTTCTATATGCAAAAATGGCAGTGACGCATTGTGCCTTCAAACTAATAGAATAAAATATTTTGTTTAAAAAAAGTGGTATGTGTGATTAATACCTGTCAACGTGATGGCACAAGCACATTTTCTTTCATTCATATTTGTTCCTTTACTCCACTGACTAGTTGGACTAGATAACTCAGAATACTGGACATTTTGCGCTCCTGTTCTCAACATAAACGTATGAGGTGTCGCCAGTACAACATACTGAGTTATTATATATATTGGGATGTAGTTGGACTAGAAGCTGAGCGGCCGGAGACTTCGAACGCCACAAGAAGACATGTTGAATCTTTATGACGCAAACGGTGACCGCAAATGTTGCTGCAACACTGGGACAGAGACATTTTTTCAAAGTGGTAGGTTATAGGTCGAACTACTTTGGGGATGTCATAGTGAAATAGGGCTTTCTTTAAAAATGTTGGTCTTCGGATAAACACATGCTCGGCGCAGGCAGCGCCATACCACGTCAACACACGTTTAATAACATGGTTGTTATGTAGCCGGCATACATTCATCACATAGATAGACTACAGTACTGCGGTGGGAGTTAAATGATGGACTGCTACGACTTGCTCTCAACTTCTAGTAGTTTGAAATATCTTCGATTTCCTTTTTGAGGACTGCAGAGGTAAGTCATGTGTCCTATCAAAAACGCTTGTTACAATGCGGAATTTAAAATGCTGGGCTGACAGATCCGTTCACCAGATCCTAGGTCATTATAGTAGCTGATTTGTTTGCATTACCCGGGTGAGCCTCAAGGTGTCGTCGTTTTACTGATGAACTTCATCAATCGTCAGCAACTCCACTGAAAGCGAGCCACCTAATATACCCAGTTCAGTTGGGTCGAAAGGTTAAGTTTTGGGCATGGCCCCAATGCTTTAAGTTATTGGTCTTGGACCACCTTCTGCCACTTTCTGCCACCTAAAAACTAAGGCTTCATCTCTCTCTTATCAAAACCAGGTGGGCCCTCTGAGATCAAGGCAGCCGTGGTGCTGCAGGCCCTACAGGATGCTCTGGAGACCCTGACTAAGCAGTACCCAGCCGTGTGGATCTCAAGTGAGCCATGCCCTGTCAACGCAAAGTCTCTATTTAAGGTTTGTTTCATCTCCAGGCTTCATCTCTTGACCTAGTCTCCCTCCATATAAAGTCAGGACTGACCACTAATGTTGCTGGTCATAATTTTCCACCAAATGATGTTTGTTAACTTTACATTTTGCGCTTTGAAATCAATCAGCCATTTAAGAACATTTTGTCCCCCTATATTAAGGTGCTATATCTGTTCAAATTGCGTCCAAATTCTATACATTTTGACAATTTCTTTGACAGTACATTTTACAGTCACACATGTATCACCAAGCTAAGGTACAGCGAACGCTGTGGCATCTTCTCACCATGTTTCGTGTGATACTGTAGGTGTGGCCTACACTGACAGAGAGAGACACTTCCTCTTCTCGTGGTGGAGAAAACATATTGGCCAACCTCCATTCCACTAGAGGAAGTTCATTTTGAGAACAAAAAGGGTAGCAAGCTAAAAGTTGCATGCCAATAATTTGCCGTAAAATCTGGATCTATAAGGTTGTGTAACTTCAGTGAATAGTTCCTGTACTCAGGCTACGGTTCCTTCATGTGTGTGGTACTCTGACCACAGGGCAGGTGATGTGCTGGTGGTACTGGTAGGGCCCTAGGGGTGTATTGACAGTGTAGAAATGGAAGACGTTCAAATGCCAGACGAGGACTCCTCTAAAGCCACAGGTGAGCTCTTGAGACAGTTTGAGATAAAAGGATTGAAGAAGCGCTACTCTTTGCTTGATGTCTTAAAGTGCATTATTCTTTTAACTTGGTTTAAGTTTTTGTTTTGTTTTTTAAAGATTTGTTTTCCATTTACATACACTTTTCCTCACCTAGTTAAGTCTGATACTGACATGGTTCTGCCGCCATTCTGAACAGCATGTTGTGTGCAGGCCTATGCGTGTGCACATGCTCTCAGATGCCTGCATACATATGTGTGTGTGTGTGTGTGTGTGTGTGTGTGCCTGGTTTTGGTTGTTGCCCATGTGTGTGTACAAGCCAGGGAGCTTGAGGCTCTGCTACATCCTCCTAGTCTGTGCAGGATCAGTGAACTTCCTGGACTCTTCCTCCATTTTGACACATTGAGCGGCTGTTATACCCAGGTCTACTGTATGTGTCACTTCTGTATTAACACTGACAAGAACATGGCTGTCTGATGGCCATGAATGTAGTGTCTGCCTAGGAGATATCTGTAAAAAACAAATACTTCTTACTCAGCACACACAAGTGTATTTATATTTTGACTACTATGAAATTAAGCATTTTTCCATTTGATCTACATTTACAACTGGCATCTTTGCAATATGGTTGTAACATAAATTTAGTCCTTGAATGGATCAACTTTGCACTGAATTGGATTGCATAATTGCAAATGTAAAACGTGAGGTGAGATAAGTCATTCTCATTTGAAGGAAACTTGGGAAGGAATCTGTGGGGTCTTTCTCTTTCTGACCAGAAACGTTTGGGTTAGCTTCGCTGGTACGTCTTACCTGGCTCTCAAATCTCACTGTTATATGACAGGAACATTGCTTATGCAAAAAAACAAGGACTTTCTGTGCTCTTTACAGAACATGACACAGGTTGCGAGCAGGATGTGGTTGACCTAAATGGAGACTTTGAGAGAGTGAGAGAGATTCGTTGTTAATTTTTTTTTTCCTTCATTACGCCTATGCCTGCTCTACAGTGAAACACCAGTTAAATTGTTACCAAAGAGGGTTCAGAGGGTTTGTTCTCAAAATGCACCACAGTTCCTCATTGTACCCTAGTTCATGTCAGCTTTAAGTCACACCTTTTCATTAAGGCATAGTTGCAAGTCTTTTGTATGTGTATAATTAACACAATCATTTATTTTGTAATATATATAATGTTTGCAGTCTGAATTACCCATTGCATATGTGGTTATATTTACATTGAACATTTTAGATATTTAGCTGACACCCTCATCCAGCGCCACAGCTGATTAAAGCAACAATAGAATAAGTTTAATTTCCAGATAACCAACATTCCAAGACAAATATAGCAAGTAGTAAAATGGTTAGTCACTGTGCCCTAATAACAGATGCCACAAAATATTTCTGTTTATCCTGTTACTTCTAAAAAAAAAGTAAATAAATACATAAATAAATAAAGTAGTCAATCTTCAAGATGACAAAAGTGTTAGTGGTATATTTTTGTAAACGACGCTGTGAGTGAATTCATGTGTACGGCTTATGTTTTTTCACAGGCGCTTCCACTGTCCAGGCCCCGTACACATATAAAACTCCTTAACACTCTCTTTATTTCCCCCATAAAATCTTTTACAGACTCAGTTTTGGCCATTAAGTTTACACACTGCTATTTATAGAAGCCGGCAACAACCGTGTTACGATGAGATAAAGACTTTGTTATGTTGTTGTGTCGTGGGGGTTTCCCGCGAGACCCTTAAGAATTTCTACAACAGTATGCTGCGTGACTTAAACGGTAAGACTAATTACGTCATATAACACTTTGTCCGATTCTCATTTCAGACGTAAAGAAGGTCATACAAAAATCGGAAGTCAAGCGCTACAGTGAGATCTTCCGGGACTTTGATAATCTTGACCTGTCTTTATATTCGTAAGTCCTGCTTGTTACATAGAAATACAGGTGTAACTGTTGTTTTCTCCCATCTAAGACAGTTCTAGACAGTTCTTCAAAGGATACAGTTAGTCAGACATCCTCGTCAACCAAAACTGAGCAGGATATGATTTATTTCTAACCTTTATTTGAGATTTTATGAAAACTATTGAAAACCACTCCTAGGTTTTTAAGAGTTCATGTCAGACCATTCTTTAAAGTGAAATCTAACCTCAAATCATAAAAACAAACCCATGCAAAGGGCAGTAGCCACTGAATAATGTTAAATGTAGGTTCAATGAGGCCAATGAGGCCAATAATGGTGTACCGATGTATCTGTGGGCGACTTTCAATATTCAGTCTACAGTCAGTGTGTTTCCTGAATCAGTCTAACCGTCATGTACAAGGTAGTATAGCTGCAGGGAAGTAGGGTATTTATATACATGTTCTTCCTGTATACTTGAGATTTTGTGAGTACTGCTCGAGGGCTGTGCATTCATCTCCCTCTTCTACGTTCTTTCTGTTTTTAGTGCCTCTGAGGAGATCCTGACAGATCCTGACTCGCAGTCCATCACTGAATCTATCTCCATGGAAACCGCGGAAGTCACAGACCAGGACAACGTGTCTGTAAGGGATCAGTATCTAGTTAATACAGATATAAAACAGTAGAATTTCTTCTAGTTATGAGAGGATATACTATACTATATAATTACAGGATATAAAGTGGATTTGTTCGACGAGCTAACATTGTTTTTGTGAGGGTTGCGGTGATGGGAAGATGCATGTATACTTAAACGGTCTGTGTTTCTCTCAGCAGTGTGAAGATTCCTTTCCCCTAAGCGCGAACTCCGAGACCACCGAAATAGACGGAGGTCTAGCAGGTATAGTTGTGTAGGTGTGTGTGTGTGTGTGTGTGTGTGTGCAGGAA
Source organism: Polymixia japonica (assembly GCA_900302305.1). NCBI lineage: Eukaryota > Metazoa > Chordata > Actinopteri > Polymixiiformes > Polymixiidae > Polymixia > Polymixia japonica. The sequence goes on along the minus strand of OMKK01030225.1, from coordinate 17,146 downwards.
TGGCGTTGCCTGAGTGCACTGCCTGAGCGTGCGGGTGAATGCGCACGTGCGTAAGACCAGTTGATATGTAAGGAATGTACAGGGCTCATCGCAGCGGAAGGCTTGCGTGCTCCAACAACAACACAGCGCGGAGCGTTCGGGATTAACGAGGGCGATTACCGTACGTTACAACCAGTCGATGAATTGCGGCCTTATTGCAGGCTTGCAGGTCACTCGTTCCGTATCTCAGTCGCCAGCGCCAGATGTCCCTCTGTCCATCCCGTTCACTTCGCCACAGACAGCGTTGTGATTGACAGCGGACGCGCACCAATCCCGAGAGTCTGTGAGTGATGAGCGGGCGGGAGCTGTCATTTTATCACAGACCAAAAACCATCCTCTTCATCCTTTTATTGTTTTGGCATCGTTAGTCACATGGACTAATTGCCCTCCTCTAACGAGATTAGGACAAGACGGAGGGGAGGATTAGAGCGGGAGGCAGCTGGTCGCAGTTTTTACCTCAGACACAAGAGGAAAGAGGAAACGAGAGAAAGGAGAGCAGGAGAGAGATGAGGAGGGAACAGTAGTGTTATCTAGTTTAAGGCAGTGACTACAGGGGAGACTGTGAGAAACTGAAAGACAGCAGGTCAGAAACCAGGGTCCTAACCTCAGTTTGACCAGGCGTTTCAACTGTACATATCGCTGCTGTCGGGGGTAAACCTTGTATCTCCAAAATGTCAACTTTTCAAAAGAGAAGAAAAGAATCTCATTCGATGTACAGATACCTGTACATTTTTTAAATCACACAACAGACTTTGAATAGATTTGTCCTGTGGGTTATGAAATTTGCACTGCCCAAAGAGGACCGGTGAACGTTCAATTTTAACTATAATGTCAAAAATCATTGTGATTTTGAAAGTATACGATCGACCATCAACGCTATGGGCACTTAGTTAATACATAGTCTCTCACCTCACTTGAATTTTGTCTTATAAAACCGTCAACTTTTGTAATGGCCTGCCTAACACATATCGCAAACAAGCTCTGCTGGGAAGGAGATATAGGGAACAAGCTGTCTAGCGCGCTTGTTTAATGTACTCCCATTGGTTAGGATTGGCTACCAACCAGGCCCTTATCCCCAAGCCAGGCAGGCACTCTGTCACACACCAGGAGGTAAACCTCGCTCGACTCTGCTCTTAAAGCCTGTCACTCCGCAATCTGGACCTGTCCCCGATAATCCCCAATCCCGGCACAGGAGACTCCAGGCACGGGACAGCATAGACAGCTACTGGGAGGCTCCCTTCAGAAAGTGCTGAGAGCTGCCCTAAAACAAGAGCGGCAGGGTTATATCTGGAGAGGGTCAACCTGGTGCACAACCTGGCCACTAATCTGTACTCAATTTCTTCTGGAATTCCTAGTTCTTTGTGGATTTTGCTTGCAGATGGAGTTGTCTGAAAAAGATCCACCATTTTGGATTTTTATGGTGCTCTGCGTTTTGGCTTCTGTGACAGAGAATAGAGTAGAAGAAAAGTCTGTCTAAGTGAGGAACTTGAAGATGGAAATGAGTGCTTGGTTGTTTAATTAAAAGACAGCTTGCTATTTGGAACTGGACCGTGGACTATTTAAAGAAGTGAAAGTGTTTTAGGTGCTATCAGTGGCCACGCGACATACAGTGAAATTCACTGGAAAGCGATTTGTTGGACGAGAACCACAAGAGAAAGGGCAAAAAGAGAGAGTGGAAGGGAGAGCGAGTGAGGGAGAGATCACATGATCGTGGCAGGATTGTCATACATCATCTGCTCTCTGTCGATGTGCCTTTGGTGAGTCAAAGAGGAAGGAGAAGAGCTGAATTCGGAGTGGTGTCACACCAACACCCTGCTCGCCTGACCACGGAAGACACGTAATATTGCTTGCGGCTGATAGAGTGTCCCGGCACTGACTGGTTTGGGCGAATCTCCTCACACACCGCGGTCTCGTCTCTTTTAACCGAGGCGAGCTGAACAGGTGGACGGCGTGGAGGAGGGAGGGGCCGGGCAGAGAAAGGAAGCCCTTAGAAGTCTTTCTGGACACATACCAATTTGTTTTTCGACTGCAAGAGATAAGACTGGATTAAGAATTTCTTGCCGATAGGTGCACGTGGAGCGCGGCATCGGCCTTGTAAACATCGGTTGCGGTGGATACATAGAGCAGATATGTGCAGCGTGCTGAGACCTGGTGGACATCCGCGGGACTTTTAATCTGAAGACCAACTATGACTTGTCATATGCAGTCTTTGTTTCCTATATTGGGTTTGTGCATACGTTCCTTCAAGATCAACATGTGATTTTTGGCTATCTTTTGCTTGACCAGTAGATTATGTATACTTTTACAGCATATATTTAGGCCTGACCTTCTAGGATACAGCTGGCTGTCCCTCTAACGTTCGGTAGGTGTTTGTTTGGGAGAGTCAGACGGGTCAGAGGGGTACTCGGGCTGTTTGAGTACACACTGTGGGGTGTAGCCCCTTGGAGACTGTGGGTACTGTGTACCAGTACTGTGTACCCGGGGGTACAGCTCCAGGTATCCGGAGCTTGCAGTGATGCTGATGTACTCCCTCTCAGTCCAGGATGTTGACCTGGTCCTCTGTCGCTGTGAGGGTGGAGTGGAGATGGCCCTGCAGTACGCAAAGATGTGGTGTCGATATTCCAAAGACCTCTTGGCCTGGATGGAGAAGAGGATCAGCCTGGGTAAGTGTGTGAATCCTGCTGAGCAAGGGTGATGGGGAAGTTAGCACTCACATCACAGATTTCTATAGTCTTTGTTTAAAAACCAAATTTAAAAAAAAAACCACAAGTATAAAACATGGAATGCATGTGAAAACAAAAACACATTGGAGTTACTTCAGTTCCAAAAAGCTCAATATTCATTTAGAAAATAAAAATCATTCATCACTCATTATACTTTAAAAAATAAAGTACTATCATTTTGTCAACCACAAATTAAGTTACTTACTGTCCTTTAAAAAGTCACATAATTTATTATTCATTTATTTTTGTTTATTTGCTATGTTACATATATTTATGTAAGTGTTGGTCTCACTCACTATTTTTCTATATGGAGCAAAATTCTTCAATTAGAAACCAAAGTGTGCCCATGCATGTAAATGCATGTATCAGTTTAAAGTCAGAGCATTCAGTATACCACATGGCATGTTTACTCGATATTAAACCTGTACTATGAATATACTCCAGAATTAATTCCCCACTAAGAAAGCATTTTAGTCCAAAACAAAATTTAAATCTAGATCTGAGGCATATTATTGGAACAGAAATGAGATCAGCTACATTCCTAGTAAAGACAACAGGCTAATTAATACTAAATTAGACTTGCAGACACTGGCAGTTGTCTGACTATACCATTTATCTCTGACATGATCAGCATAGAATCCTGCAATACACTCTCCATCTAAGTAGAACCAATACTACAAGCATCTTAGCAGATTTAACTTCATGGGGTCCACCATACCATAACCTTTCATCACAGTCTGTATTGCGCCGCTCAGTGAGCTCCGTCAAATCTTACAGGGAGAAGGATTAGAGGGCAGATTAGCAGGCCAAAGCAGGGTAATGGACATGACGGGGTGCCTTCAGAGTGCATAGACACAGATTACCCTGGCATCAGTTTGCACAGGCACTCAGAGCACTGTCTTTGCGTGCTGGGATCCCATCCATGCAAGTCTGTAAGCAGGGTAGTCATACAGAGTGCCACGTTAGAGTTCCCCTGCCAGTATATGTGAGGAGCAGTGTTGGACAACAGATGAGTCATGCTGGGTGGAGCAGTAGAGGATACTGCAACACTGTATGAGCAGCACTTGCAGTTTTACAGCAGTTACAGCTAGCAGTAATAAGCTAGCTGTAATTAGCTGCTGTAGTTAGCAGTTACATCAGTTACAGCTAGCTGTAAATAGCTGCTGTAGTTAGCAGTTACATCAGTTACAGCTAGCTGTAAATAGCTGCTGTAGTTAGCAGTTACATCAGTTACAGCTAGCTGTAAATAGCTGCTGTAGTTAGCAGTTACATCAGTTACAGCTAGCTGTAAATAGCTGCTGTAGTTAGCAGTTACATCAGTTACAGCTAGCTGTAAATAGCTGCTGTAGTTAGCAGTTACATCAGTTACAGCTAGCAGTAAATAGCTGCTGTAGTTAGCAGCTACAACAGTTACAGCTAGCTGTAAATAACTGCTGTAGTTAGCAGTTACATCAGTTACAGCTAGCTGTAAATAGCTGCTGTAGTTAGCAGTTACATCAGTTACAGCTAGCTGTAAATAGCTGCTGTAGTTAGCAGTTACATCAGTTACAGCTAGCTGTAAATAGCTGCTGTAGTTAGCAGTTACATCAGTTACAGCTAGCTGTAAATAGCTGCTGTAGTTAGCAGTTACAGCAGTCACCCCCCACAACACCAGTGAAATCGCTGATACTGAAGAGCAACCACAGCATCAATATGGATACTGTTATCAATATGGATGCAGCCTAAATGTTGTGGAGCAATATTTAGCATCCTGAAACCAAGTATGGATTTAGATGATGGAGCAATGATGCAGTCAAGTCTCGACTGTGCCCCAGGACTTTGATAAGCTTTCCAGTAACGGGCAGGGTTATCTAAATGGGGATACAGGCTAGCTTATATCATCCAGCTGGTCTAAAATGGAACATGACATAGCTCCAAGCACCATGTTGATACTGTATGTGCCCTCTAAAGGCAGTAGTCACGTCTGATATTGTGCTCCTGGCTCGTCCTATGTAGACCTCAAAGTAACGTCGGTTAATGTCAAAGACACTGAATCAGGTTTTTTGTTTACAGAACAAGAATTTGCAAAAAATATAATGAAGGCAGCGGAAGGAGCCAGGCCCTGTGTGACTCAGCAGGTAATGTTTTGTACACTGGGTGTGTAAGGTGTGCGTCAAACACAATTAGTATTTGTGTGTTTGCTTATAATGACATGTAACATACTGTTTGGTAATTGTAACACGTATAATCCTACTATTATCTTACCATAATACTGTAGTACTCATTTCTATGAAGATGTGGTTGGAATTTTTTGACACTCTTATTGCATACACTGTCATATTTTCTTACTATTGTTTAAGGAAGCTGTCTAAAAAGTAGTTTCCTGTCTCTGCAGGATATGATGCCTTTACAGTACATCTACACCATGGCACTGGAGCAAGACATCAAGAACAGTGTGGCTTCAAAACAGACTGCAGAACTTGTACAGCAGCGTTGCTACCAGGTACACACAAACACACACAGAGGAATTACCGCTGAATTAAATATTTTTTGTGTTGTAGAAACGTGTAGATTGGCATGGGTTTCATCTGGTGTCTTTTCCCTGAAGGCCTTGGCTGCCAAGAAGAATGAGATTGACAAGTGGAGAAGAGAGTTTAAGGAGCAGTGGGCTAGAGAACAAAGGAGAATGGTGAGTGGTTTAGTAATATTGGCAGCTGCTCGAGTTGAAGCTCACTGACTGTTTATTAAATGTCATTGGTCTAAATTTAACGACTAGATAACTAAACAGACATAAAATGTAGCAGTATAACCTATTTATTATGTACAACAGTTTGGATACACTTGTTGATGTTAAAAGTACATTAGACTCTACAGGGCGTACCGAGAAAGACAAACACAGCTGTGAGATGCGCGTTTCCCTCGTCCGTTTTCAGAACGATACCGTGGCGTCTCTGAAGAAGGCTCGACAGCAGTACATCCACCGCTGTGAGGAGCTGGAGAAGGCCAAGGCCGTCTCTGCCAAGGCCGCAGACGATACGGCTGGATACAAAACGATGGACAAGAGGAGGAAGTCCAAGGATGAAGCCCAGTGCAAGGTGAAGGCCACGCTTAGTCTGCTCTCTAGACGTGTGGAACTGTGGCAAAATGTGGCATAGTTGGCTTTATTTTTTTGAAAAAAGTGGGGATTGTTTTGATTTATTTTGAAGTGATAGACATTATAAGTAGTCACAACCACATTATAAGCACATTATGAGTGCATTATAATAGTTTTAACCAGAAAAAGTATAAAAAGCATGTACACAATATGCAATAACTCTAGGGACTGAAAACAACTGTAAACAGTCTTAATACAGCCATACCCGATACATACTATATTAATGTGTCGCAACGCATTTTTTGGATGTGATTATTAAATGTAATCATACATTTTTTTTCATTTTCACAAAGTGATATCATTTTTTTTATATAACTAGCAGCTCAAAGTGATATTATCTCTCTGTCTCTCCCAGGTGATAGAGTCGGAGTTGCTGTATGAACGATGTGTTTGTGAAGCACGGGACCACCAGGAAAAGCTGGCGAGGGTCAAAGAGAAAATTATAACTCACACACGCAAGCTCATCTGTCAGGGAGACACTGTGCTCAAGGAGGTTGGTATGAAGTCCAACAAGATATTTACATACAGTCTTGCTATGCTAGCAGGTTAGATATTATCAAAAATGAAAAGAAACGGTGAAGGAGTCATTTTAAAGTGTGTAATGTATACAATATAAATCAATCACCAGAGCAGGACTTGCGGTATATTACATCCATCCATCTACCCATCTGTAAACGCTCGCTGTCAAATCACTTCTTCCTCTCCGTCACCTCATCTGCTGTCATTAGGTTACAGTCAACATGTTCCACTACCAGCGACAGCAGACGGAGCCTGTCCCTCTGGGCTACTACAACCTGGAGCAGACATGCAGGCCCCTAGAGCCTGGAGAGTCGTACGTGCTCTACGTCCTCGGCAAGCGCCGTCTCGAGCAGCCCGTCCAGAACTTCGACTTCCAGGAGTATGTCCCTCAGGGCAAGGGGTACGGTAGCCAGAGCCTAATGCTCCCCTGTTGTATCGACTGTCGCGCACGTGTCCTATTCTCGTGTATTCATCATAAGACTGAAATCGTAAGACTAAACTATCTGTGGCTTTTATATTAGACGTGAAAGAACCAAACGAAAAACCAGCAACCCCCTGAGCTCCGTGCAGGACTCGTTCCCCCTGCCAGATGACATCCCAGGGAGGCGAGCCAACGATGCAAGTAAGGTCTCCCTTTGATTGTGATTACGCTGTGGTGTTTCAGCGGTGGCTTTGAAGTTTCGACTTCTGTAACGCGCCTCTGTGTTTCGGTACTCTGCAGGGAAGACCGGTTACAGTGACAGCGAGAGCATCGGAGGCAGCATGGAGTCCCTGTCCAGCCCCGGTAAGCGCGCGTCCGCACCCCTACACCTTGCACGTTTGAGAGCTCTACGGAGCTTAATGTTTTAACTTTTCCTTTTCTGTGTGTCTGCCCTGTGGTAATACATCGTTCAAGCTAATTATAAAACAAGGCTGCCCAATGCCTCGTCCACTGGGACAATGTCATCGGATGACCAGGATGACAGGGATATGACACGAGCGGAGTCAGGTCAGTTCCACCCCTTCTGATATAGATTCATAGATACAGGTTTACGTACGCTAACGTCCCATTGGCACTAAAGATTCCAAAACCATCCTCTCTCTCTCCCGCTACAGACCTTTTAGATGGCGCCGAGGCGAGCGGTCTTGTGTGTAGAATTCGCCTACCTTCACGAGCTGCGCTGACGCACCGACTGAGGAAGATGAAGAGCAAGGTGGTGAAGTGCAAGCAGTGTGAAAACTACATCGTGGTCAACGGCATCGAATGTGAGGAGGTATGAAACCGGCGGCGAGAGATCGTGCCGTCGTGAGAATAATAGCGATCTTGACAGAATTTTCGATTCTCGATTGCCCGCTCCACACCTTTTCAAAAACAGAAAAATGAAAAGAGAAAAGATTGTTAATGATCCTCTGTCCTGTCCCTGCCCTTTGCGCCTCAGTGCGGGCTGGCTGTCCACAGGAAGTGCCTGGACGTGTGTCAGATCGAGTGTGAGCACAGGAAGGGGATCCTTTTCGGCGTGGGCCTCTCCCTGCTGCTGCGGAACAGGCCGGGCGAGGTGCCCTTCGTTGTGCGGCTTTGCACCGCGGAGATCGAGAGCCGCGCTCTCACTGTCCAGGTACTCTTCAACCATAATAGCTATCGTAGCAGGCTAACACGAGGCTTGTGAGTTAAGAGTTAGCAATGCTCGGCACGCCTATTCAGAAACTGTACCGGTACCGCTCCCTCTGTCTTTACTCCCAGGGGGTGTATCGCATGAGTGGGTCCAAGTCACGTGTCCAGAAGCTGTGTCAGGCCTTTGAAACTCAAAGGGACCAGGTGGACCTGTCTGACCTGTCACCCCATGACATCACTTCCATCCTTAAGCATTTCTTCAAGGAGGTACCGCATCTTGGCGTTGAATCGAATGTGACGCAATACAGATTGAGCTGATTGGCTGAATTGGGAGGAATCAAATGACAAAGAATAAAGATCTGGTGTAGCATTTCTGACAGTAGAGTTAGGCCTAATCCCACTATTTTCATCTCCCAGCTTCCAGAGCCCCTATTAACCTATGAACTGTACAATGACTTCATTGCCATGGGTAAGGCCATCCAACGCCTGGGTGAAAGGGAGCCCACAGCAGAGATGACCGGTATGATAAAGGACATCATTCACAACCTGCGAGAACTGCTGGAGAAACTCCCCTTGTACTGCTATAACACATTGCGGCACATGATGGCTCATCTACTCAGGTAGGCTTACGGTCGCATTACACGATCGTCTTGTCACACTTGGTTTACGTGCAATCCTCCCTTTATCTTAGATTAGATTAAAGGTCATATGTGTCATTTTTGTACTTGATCAAACAATTGAAAAAAATAAGACATCCACAGATATCATATGAATATGCAGATTAAAAGTATTGGGGGTCCCGTCAATGATTTTAGTGAACACAGGCACCCTCTAGTGGGTAAAAAAACTATTATTTTTATGGTCCGCTGTAATAGAAAATGTCTCTTTGAGTTTTCCTCCTTGCAGTAAGTTTGTGAAAGTTTATGCCCGAACACAGTCGAGTGGTTGGGTCCCTCACCTTAGGACGCCGCCGGTCTCATCTCCGTCCCATCCCCCTCGGTTCTTTCCCACTATCAAAACACAACATAGAAATAGTTTAAAAAGTGCGTGGGCTGCAACTCCCCTTTAAGCTCATTCTCAAAGTTTGTTGAAAGTTCCGTTTGTTTACTATTTTCTGACCCGCTCAAGTCGCCGTCTCCGTCTCTGCAGGGTTTCAGAGAACTACGAGGAGAACAAGATGTCTCCCGGGAATCTGGGCATCGTCTTTGGGCCGACGCTGCTGCGTCCTATGGTGTCTGTGGACATGTCTATGGTGGCACTAATAGAAACCAGCTACCAGGCTCTGCTGGTTGAGTTCCTCATCACGCACCACGACCAGGTGTTCGGCCCCCAACAGAGTGCCCCCGGCACGCCCCCTCCTCC
>OMKK01030223.1:0-15255 GCA_900302305.1 Polymixia japonica | reverse complement strand
GTCAATCTACGGTAGCTTGTTTGCTCCGGTGCCCCATGCTAATGCTACTAGCATACATTAATGCATGTGACTAGCATTAGGCTTATCTAATTGCCTACATTTACTTAACATGATGTGCGCTAAAGTGACGGTTTTCGTGTCTGTCTTCTCATCACATAACCGATAAGGGCAGATTTCCCAAAAAGTTGGTTTATTCATTTAAGCATTTTCTTTCTACTCTAGTGTTGTTTTGAGAAATGTTTGCACGAAAGGATTTTATGTAAAACTCCTTTTTAATCATTCCAAAGCACAATAAAATAAAGGTTTAATATTCCTTGTTAAGGCATAACACACACACACACACACACACACTTCCTGGGTTTCATTTAATCCATTGCATAGTGTGTGTCAGACTTGTACTCGTACTGAAGAACAACCTGCACGTCTGTACACACACACACACACACACACACACAGACACACACACGCGTTAAGAACTTTTCTCTGCATGTGTGCCTGGCCTCTTGAAATTTTAATGAATGGGGGAAGTCTCTCACGGTGCGCAGTGCTGCGCTGTTTGACTACCACAAATCTACGTCAAGCCTCAGGGAACAAAAATAAATTGCTGGAATGGAAGGAAAAATAACATTCCAGTCTGGAGGGAGATGATGCCACCTGTGAATCCACCCACAGACTAAACACAAACTGGGGTGCAGGTAAAGTAAGCATTTCTTGGCAGAGTTTTTTTTTTCATATTTACAGTGCGCCTGGACAATCTGCAGAGCAAATTAAAACCCGGACACGCGACGTATCGGCAACCGCGAGTCATGAAGGAGACTGGCGGACGGGCTACGAGGCTGATCGAACAAATCGCAACGGGACTTTTAATGATCTGCAAAATCTCGGTGTCATTCTCTCTCTCTCTCTCTCTCTCTAACATGCACGTACGGACGTGCACGTACGGACACACACACACACACACACACACACACCACGCCGCCTTCGACAATGCTTCCGGCGATGACACTAATTGCCAAGGCTTTTTGCTGAAGAAGGAGAGAAGTGGATACCCTCAGCCAGTGGTTTAAGGATGAAATTTAGCATTCTGTGTGGTAAACCAAAAACCTGTAGGAAGAGCAGCTCAAGGAGAGACATTACTACCAAGCAAAGGAAGACACATAGGTCAGAGGTAAAGGCAGGTTCATGGTGGCTAGATATAGCAGTACAATCTAAAAATTCATAGAGTTGAAGTTTATTCTTTAATTTGACCACTTCCTGTTTCATAAACTAAGATGCATGGACTACAGTGGTTCAGTACAAAATATTCATGGAGCGGGCATCCATACGCTGATAACGGGCAACTTAAAGGCCCGTTGGGGGACATCTTCACTTAAGCATGTCATAGGAGCACTTTGCTTGCACGGTAAGCAGGACCGCTTTACATAGATCTTCGCCCAGACTGTGTATCTCGGAGGCCGATTCTCCACAGCGTTTCAAGGTTAGAATGTGTGGTACTGGGACAGCGTGTAAATACCAAATTAAAACCTTGATTTAGGCTATTTAAGATCATTAGACTTGCGTAATTGAACACACACACACACACCAGTGTGTCAGCGCACCAGTGCGCACCATCACTTGCCATAAAAACTTCAAACTGCAATCTGCAACTTTTTTTTCCGTTAATAAATGGTTATTTTATCCATCTGAACTGTGGAGTGCACAATACCAATTGGCACTATTACCCTGGCTGGAGACACTCTTCATAGATCGCCATATATAAAAATGTGCTATACGCAGTGCTATCCTAAAAAGCTAGTTTCTTTGTTTTAAGTAACTCACTGAATTCCTTGATACTATTTCCAAAATGTAAAGTTGTGCTAAACCCAGCTGGCTCGAGGTTTAAAAGAGAGAATCGAACCTGTCAGGGCCTAAAGATAAATTAAATGTTTTATACGCACACATCTGGTGGAACTCCAAAATACTTTAAGGCACTTAACAAATATATGTCTCACCCTGGAGCCATCGGTGCCTAACGTACTCCTTTAGCATCACAAAACTGAGCATGTAGCACCTGTCAAGGTACGCCTTCATGTTCCCAGATCATATATACTAGCCATTGACATTGACTTTTCACGATTTAATTACTTAAATAAAGGTTGCGATCCTCCTGGTTGGTGCCAAGGAATTGCTAAAGGTGCTGTTTGTTCAAGGAAAAATATAGACACGCCACATATAAAGTAGACAAATACAACATAGCTCATGGCGCATGCCAGCAAAGCATCTCAATCGAGCGATTCTTTGACGATGATGTTCTTGATTTGCATGAGAAACATATACGCAAAGGGTTTTTAAAATGTCAATTTCATGGCAAAACGCGGAGGAGTAGCGTTGCACCACAAATGCCTCCGTAGCAAATTAGTTTTGAGAAGCTGCGATACAGCGAGCGGATGATGAGGTAGGGATCTGGCATGTAAGAAAAGAAAATGAACGAACTGTCCAGGAAATAAAAAAAAAAGCAACCGGTCATGTTAGCTCTAAAATGATTGAGAGTAAATCACGTCTATTCCGAATTCTAAATGTGTGATGGAAAGCTGACTGATGACTATTAGGATGACAGATGCAAAATGAAGACTAAAATGCCCTGAGACCAGTGTATTCGCCGGGTCATAATTTATTCCCGGGATGAACACAATCGTGATGCCCTCCCTTCAATCTCCCCTGTGATTAATTTAAAACATTTCTAATACTCCCTTCTCGGCCAGTGCTGATGTCATTTAAGACAGATGGTGTAACCTTCTTTTGGCAAGCGCTTTGAATCAAGCAGAGTCGTAAAGCAAGGGAGACTATGAATATATTATTACATAGTTTATGAGTTTCTGTTTATGTCTTCAGAGGCATCCATTGATTACTTGTCAGATCATAACGGAGCATAGAGATGTCTGGAGCTCCTGCAATCTGAACGTGTTTGTCAGGTGAGGCAGCGTTCTGGTAGAAACTAATAATAAACAGGCAGCTAGCGCATATCTGAATCATCGGTTTGTTTCTACTTTTAAAATGGAATTGATGAAACCGCTTACAGACAGTGATTAGAGCATGTTGTTCATATTTGGACTGATGAACAGGCATATCAAAATCAAAGTCCAAATACCAGACTAAAAGATTAATGACCGACTACCAGAGCTAAGAGATTAAAAAGGATTCAAAGATAAACCGGTTTGCGGTTAGAAAATTGGATGCAATCGTCGTAAGATCAAGTGACAGGAAAACCTAAAACAATAACTGAATGGTAAGGATAAGTTTGAAAACATTTACTTAATGTATTTACTTAATGTAACATTTACTTAACTGTAACTGTAATTGCTAATTAGGTCATGAGGGGGGGGGGAAATCACTCTGTTTTACATTTTCTCTTTTTTAAAATAAAAAGTCTGAACTAGCATTATGTCATTTGGAGATGCATAGATGAAGGGTCTTGAGAAGTCAGCAAGACTCCGCATCGAGTATCGCCAATGTCTCCCTCTGGGTGCAAGCTATCTTGCACTGCTGCAGCCAAAGCACTGTGATTGAGCAGTATAGCTCAATGAATGCAGATATATTTACTCACAGTGTTACCCTGGGAAACATCAATCCAATATGCATCCCTTCTCTCCCACAAAGTTGAGGGATCATTGATCTACAAAACGTGCTAAATGATTTAAGGCCAAGCAGTTCTCCGGCAGAACTTATGTACCATCTTAAGGCCAGACCCTGTATGGGAGGAGAAAGTAAACAACTTAGTAAGTGAACACGGACCACTGCTATAGACGTCTGTAACTGAAGTACCGTTTAAGGCATCCCGTTGAAGCCGTAAGTGATGCAACAAGAGGTCATTGAAGCATAAAGAACATGCAACATATTTGCTGTTTAACAACATTGCCTAAAAGGGGCTGCTGTGATTTGTGATAATTACAGCCTTGTGAAATTTTACATCAAGCAAAATCAGAATCTGGACCATTCATAAATGATCCTGCAGGGCCCTGTAGAGTCTACCGGGCATCTGCAGTGGACACACAGGCATGAGTGTGGAAAATCAACTTAGAGCACATACTAGATATGAATATTAATATCTTGAAGCTTGTTTTTTTTTGTGTGTGTGAAAGTCGATACTTTCACAAATGACCTGTCGTCTTTAATCCTGCCCTGTTACAGCGCTGGTAATAGAGCCACAATCATAGCATGGGCATCCTCACTGTATGAACTGACAAATCAAAACTCCTCTCCTTCACCTACAGCAGTTCTCATTTGTGTTGAAAACGAGCAATCCTGTAAATCAGCATAGCTAAAAATGGTATTGAACTGGCGCATAGATTGCAATATTAAAGTTTCCCTATGCCAGAACAAGTACATTTAGAACATGGTATTCAGAACAATGGTAAACAACATGAATGTTTCAGAAGCGCAAGACCGTATCCCGACGCATAAATTATTCTCATGCGAAAAGGTTTTTACACTTCAGTGTGAACTCTAACAAGGCGCGTTCAAAATGACCCTGCGCGCCCCCTTTCAGTCGGAGCAAGCAGGAGTCCGCCAACGAAGTTGTTATGCAAGTGTTCGACTCGGTGACTAGCTCATTCACAATTCATGCCAACGCACCCACACAGGCAAACCTCACCTCTGCCTCGCTTTTTTTTTTTTTCCGTTTTTTTTTTTTTCCAGTTGCAATCTGCCACGTTGAGTCTCACAGCCGTACGTCTGTATCATTTCAATTCACTCTGCTCAACTAAGGGTTATGCCTCCTGGTATCCGCGAAGCTCCGTGTCACTTCCAGGACATGCTTTTCTTTATTCATCATAAAATATTTTCTGTGATCTTTGGAACTCTCTTCTTCTTGTCTCTTCATTATCTGTCCAATGGGAACAAGAGGAACCTTTAAGACGAGTGTTGCTAGAACAACTAAAGCTCAACACGCCGTGGAAGATGAGTGGACCGTACAGTTTCTTGGCATTGCTTAAATAACACATTAGTTTACATTAGAGTAACTAGTTTAGAGTTGCTTGGCCAGTGGTTCCTATCAGAGTTACTCCTAAGCGCTGTCTACTGATAACATTCAATCTCTGTCTGGTAGAGAAAGGCAATGTTCGACACCCAACAAGTACAATTTAAATGCCATTAAAACCGAAATATGTACGAGAGGTCATTGAAACGATGTTGGGAATACAACTAACAAAGTGTAGCGGGCGGTGACGTCGCCAGTAAACATCTGCCATAACCGACCGGGACAGTGGAGTGGAGACTGGAGGTACTGCAGCCGGAGGTACTGTAGACCGATAGCTGTATATAGTTACATATACTCTAAGGCTCAGCAAGAGAAAGCTGTTCCTGGGCGCCTCCATATTTCCATTTCCAGCTATTCAGCAAAATGTTTTCTTCACATAAGCATAGAGCTAGAACAATAAAGTAAAAGTGACTTTTGATTTAATTATATAACACGAATTATATTCATGTTCACATGTTTTTCGATAAGTAGCAACATTCCAGGTGGGGATATCCAGAAAACAAATGGCAAATCTTATTGGGTCAAAACTGTTGAGAAATTGTCTCTGAGGAAATGCGTTAAAAACACACAGAAACAGGTTAAGGGGCCCAACAGATGAACAAATATGAAAGGACTTGTCTTTTGATGTCAGCGTTAGCAGGTTAAAAAATAATAATCCACTTTGGGGTTTGAGGTTCAGTCAAACATGTTCTCCTTTGCATTATAATGTGATAAGTAGTAAGTCGAGTAGAGTAGAAATAGAGGTATAAATGCAAAAACGCATAATGTAGTACACAGGAAAGGCCATTTAGGGGTGAAAAAACATTTTACCAATTAATCACTGCTTTTAAAATTAGTTACAGAAAATGTCAGACTTCAGATGTGAAACTATTTGCAAACGCATTTAATTATCTTTCACTTCAGGCAGAACACTGTATAATGTCAGTGAACCTATAGCAAAACAATTTTCTTTCTCAGACAGAGGCAGAGAGGCAGGTGCTGAAATGAGCGGAGTAGAGGTGGGCAATACAAATGTTGGTTTCGATCCGATACCAAGTAAAACCAGGGCCGTAATCACCAATACCGATACCAATACCGTTTCTTTTCATGATTAAAAGCAGCTAATGTACTTTCGTGCAGGGGGAGAGCATTGTGTCGTGATTTGTAAGGTGAATGTGGCCTTAATAGGCCAGCTCTTGGTCGGCGAAATAAAGAGCAGCGGTCTTGCAGCGCGCCGGTGCGTGTGTGTTGTTTTGACAGTGAGCTCGCGCAGCAGCAGCAGCAGAGAAGCAAAGAGCGCACGCCGCTAAGAAGCGCGTTCACGCGCAACAGGACGTCATATACACTGTTGTCGCCAAGATGACACCGGAACGGGGTTAGCGAGTTAGCGGAGGCAGTTCCTCTACTCGTCGATGAAATAAAATTGTGAGAAAGCGAGAGAGAGACGGATCCGTTTCCTTTTTTGGTATCGATCCTATTGATGCTAGCATCAATACTCAAAACAACACTGGATACTAGCAGCACCGATACTTTTGGTATCGACCCGCCCACCCCTAGAGGAGAGAAGACAGCGGTCCAAAATCCAACTGCCAGACGCTCAACATAATATTCCACCAAACTACAAAGACAGTATTGCTTGACTGACAGTTGGCAGTCGTTCACTGTACTCAACCCCATCGGTATTTTCATTTTCACAGACGTGCCAAGGCAGCTTTGGCACCGTTGTCACTAATTCCTGACTGGAACTTTTAACTCAGACCCACAGCACTAATTAATCTCAGCAGAGTAATGCGTTTAGTAGCTAAGCCAACAAGTAGCACTAGGCTCTGCGCTTTTTTTTTTTTTTTTTACAACAGATTCATATTTTCACAATTCAAGTCCTGTGTAACCTATAAACGCAACAGTCCCTGAGCTAAAAGAAAGAAAAAAACATTCTGAGGAAAGATTGAATTGGAAATAAAGATTGAAATAAATGTCTGGTAGCACCTGTGCTCTATCGTGGGGATACAATATCTCTGGGAAAAGTTGGCAGAGAAATTCAGGAGACAAATATTTGCAACAAAAGATAAAGGGAAAGAGGTAGGGATTTGAGTCCCACACCTCGCTGAGCACTGCTGCTTTCCTGGTATTCGTTTCCCAGCTGGATGAAAGCAGAATTGAGCGGACACATGGATTATTCATCTGTGACTCCATCACAACCACTTACAGGACTAGAATTTAACAACAAACCAGCACTTTAAGATGACTAGAAATAGCTTGGGACATTACTGATTGATGGCGATCATGAAGTAACTTTTAATGTTTTTTTATGAAACAAATTCCCCCGTTCGAACATATAACGGCAACCTATAATGCCGACTTAATTTGAACCAAAACATGTATTTGTTATCGCTATTCGTTACAGTTAAACACAACTTCAGCTGGAACGCAGCAGCAGTGCTTCTTTGAACCCTGAGGAAGTTGGACCTTTCATGTTGTTGGACTAAATTACTTTTGACAGCAGATATTGATTTTTCTTTTTTTTTCTTTTTTTTTTTTAGAGAGTGGGATTGGCAGAAAGATAGTATTCACCCAATTTCATTTTGATGTGATCTGGGGATCCTTAAGTGAGTGTGAGTGATGGGCCTATAACATGCATGAATAACTGATGGCTAGCGAACAGCTGAAAATTAAAACGCTCAGAGCTTCTCTGTCTCCTGCGCTTCCTTGTTGCCAATTCTGCCTCGAGCGCAGCAAAGCATTTGCAAGGAGTTGCCATAGTGATGATTATTTGCAGTTGCTGTAATGAACAATTTGGCCACAACACCTCAGGGACTGTATCATCATAGCAGGCAGGCGGACCCTGGATAAAGATGGTCAAGATGTCATAAAGAACGAGCGCATTGAGAGGATATATTTGGCTAAAAAAAAACTTTTTTTGCATTCCTCTTTTGCAGAGGACAATGTTTACTCAACCCTCCACCAAGTATTTATACTTATTACATTAGATAAAGACAGAAAACTATGTAGAGAATCCAAAGCCACGTATTGGCAGCGCAGTAAACTATATGAATAACTCGCAAAGACATCCCATAGAATCTAACAAACTCAATAGTGGTAGCATTTTATTTCTATTGTGCTCAAGATATAGAGGCAGTTAAAGACAAGATGAAACCAAAAGCAAGATAAGGGGAGGTTGGTTAAGACTTCTCAAAAGTAAGGCTCCTGCAGTGGAAGGCCTGTATCTCTATCGCTCTGTGTTCTTGGTCTCGTTGATGAGGGTTAAATTGTTGGCATCAGTTGTTCCAAGGAGACAGACAAGCCTATAGAGGAATTCAGAATGGTTTGAGCCGTCTGTAGGTGCGAGACCTAAATCTCGAAAGCCAAGTGTGAAACTCGTGTGATGTATTTATTTACCGTTACAGCATCTGATCCGATAAGATACGGGTGAGCTATCCGGCAACAGGGAAGGATATGTTAAGAGTAACAGGGTGGAAATGTTTTCGAAGACGGAACAAGCCTGTTTTATTTGATTTGTCATGTAGTGTCATTTGAAATTGTTACCTTGAGCCACGGCCACGCAACTCTCACACCCGATCGCACTGTGTACCGGAGGGTTCAAAGTGCAGGGTCAATTGTTCCGTCAAGGTCCTAGAACACGTGGCGACCCAGCGTCTTGGTCTGGACCGCTTTAGCGACTCAACTCTTTAATATCGTTCTTTTATAATGTGTTTCTTTCGCACTTTGTCTCAATGCTTTTAATGTTTTATGTGAATCGCCTTGTTGAAATGTGGCAGCAAATAAACTCGCCTTGCCTTTAGCAGGGACAGATACCAGAGACCCCGTGAAACAGCACCCTTTTGCCCTGTTAGAAACTACATACAGTAGCTGGACCAATCGACAGGCCGAGGGCAATTCCCAGCTTGACGAGACCTTTATTAGTAATAATCCTGGTCCCCGTCCTCAGTGGACAAAAGCTCACAGCGGTATCTTTAGGACCTCCTAGGACCGAGTTAAAGTAGTTCCCGCGGGGGTTCAGGAG
This sequence comes from Polymixia japonica, assembly GCA_900302305.1. Lineage (NCBI taxonomy): Eukaryota > Metazoa > Chordata > Actinopteri > Polymixiiformes > Polymixiidae > Polymixia > Polymixia japonica. The sequence goes on along the minus strand of OMKK01030223.1, from coordinate 6,241 downwards.
GCAGCGAGTGGAAGTTATCGACGGGGATGAGAGATTTGTGACCACCCTTAGCCTCTGATAGATAATGCTTATAGCGGAGATTCGGGGTCAGTGCTCGTGACTTCAACTACAACTGAACAACAAATGGAAACGAGACTTTTGAAATGTATGTCTATAGAAGCGCCGCAGATCTTTTCGTCTATTTCTCTCTTGTTCGGGACCTACTGCTCTACGTAAGGTGCCTGGTGTTCACCTGTTGTGTGCAGATTGTGATGCCCTGTCCCATTAACCAGACTTGCGGTCTTGTGGACCGAAGCGTGCGTTCGCGCACTATTGAAGCGTCTCCCACTTCTGAAACACGCAAACACTCATACCGCTACTGAACGTATCCCACGAATCATCGCGTTCATGACGTTCCGGCGAAGATAAAATATATATCTTAACACGTCGTAGTATACATTAAATATGTCCAGTAGAAATTGCAATGCGTTTGAATTATTTGGACAGAGGCAATCGGTAGCCAGCACCACCATTTCACGCTATGTAGAGATGTGAATTAGCAAGATAGCATTTGTTATACGCGGGGAGTACTGAACAAACCTTCTACTTCATAAAACTTTGGGCAGAAAATGTTTGTTTAAAAAACAACAACAATTGTTTTGTTTTGTTTACTGTAGCATGCGCGACTGGATGACATCATCAATTAAGAATGTCCTACATGTGTTCTGTTTGCATGTACTTTGGCTCTTGGCACCTAACGGAAATACGTCACTTGGGCTCTTGGCACAGTACAAAGACCACAAATGTTATGTAATGAGACAGATTCATAGATTCATCTACTGGCTGCAGACAAACAAACCAGAGCATTAATTAAAATTCAAATAATCATTAAAAGAAAAGAAAATGTTGTATTGACGTGCACTAGTCTATTTTGAAACCAAAGTCAGTTCAGTGTTAATAAAATGAAATATCACCACTTATTTGGAATGCATACTCATGTCAGCCCGCCAACAAATACCAGTTGTCCTCAGTAACCACACACACGCATTTTGAAAACCTAATTTACCACAGATAATATTTTTTTGTTTGCAACTGTGTATATAATGTGAGACGCAGGGGAAGCTCCGGTGGCTGGTAACTAAGAATTATGGAGTTCACATCGGAGGCTGGCATAGCTGAACTAAGTGCCATCCGTGTTTATATCACAAAATGTAGCACGGCTCTTGTCAAAGCCTCCCTCATCAGGATCACCGCTGTCACACCCGCTGGGAGAAGCCTTGCTAAGGACCCACCTCACCCAGCAGATAGTCATTACTACTCAGCATGAGAGCCCACCCCTGCAATCATTATAGGCTGTTTTAATCTTGTAAATTCGAGGACTCAGTCGAGAGGAAGCAGAAATTCTCTCCTTCCAGTCTTCTCATAGATAGATGTTGATTATACGATTGGTGTTGAAATAACCATTGTTGACTCTAGCAGGTGAGATGTAATGGTTGGATCTCCGGTGGTTTTAATAGTTGTAGCCACCATTAAAATTGTGTGAAAGAACTGGAGCACTTTTGAGGGGTCAATTAAGAAAAACAGTAATTCCCTTTTTTTGTGCAAAGCCTTGATTTGTTGCCCTTCTTCATCCCAAATGAAAATGAACTCTCTCTATCTCAAAGAGAAACCATCCATAACCAATTTGACTATCCATTCCCTACTCTTACTTACCCTCGCCCTCCATTGCCTCCATTTAAACAATAAAGCCTCATGCAAATTGCTACTGTCAAGCACCTTGGTTTTAACAGTATCTCACATTCTCACTTTGACAGAGAGCTTGTGCCAACCAGACTTTATGATCTCCTTCACTGGTGCAAGCTTGTTTTTGTTTTTTTTCCCCAGCTAAGAAACATTACTAAAATTAGGTCTGTTTTATCCTTCCAAGAAATCCTTCATGTCTTTGTTTCTTATCGCTTGGATTACTGTAATGCACTTGTCACATGCCTTAATCTCTCTGCCGTGTCCCGGCTCCAGCTGGTCCAAAATGCTGTCGCAAGACTTGTAGGACTCGCATTACGCGTTCCATTATGGGCGCCGACCTTCTCTACATCACTTATCAAAGAACAGGCTGCAGGATTGATTTAAACATTCTTTCAGTCACTTATAAGGCACTTGGAAGGGCTGGCCCCGCCTTATATTTCAGAGATACTGCGTCTCTTTACCACAGGACGATCCCTTCCGGGAGTCCCAAGATCTAGACTGAAAACGAAACGAAACTCCCCGTAAACATTAAAAACAGAAAAGCTTTTAAAAACTCACCTAAGCATTTTAAAATGTGTGGTGTTTTTTTTGTGTGTCTTTTGTGCTGTTTTTGTGGTTTCATGATTTTATCTTATAATTGTACGGCGCCTTGCAACATTTGTTTGGAAAAGGCGCTTTATAAATAAAGTTGACTTACTTTTCAGTTGAAAAGTGAAAGACAATGAATGTAATGTATGAAAATGAATACTGTAGAGTGCCTTAGCTGCGTGGTTACATTAATAACCATGGGCTGCTGCCCACACACACACCAGGCAATTACAAACAGGGGCCAGAGATCTGACCTAAATATGCATCAGTGCAGCTTCTACATGACACAACCTGTCCTGCAGAAACAAAACCCCGCTGTCTAGCAGGTAGCTGCTTGTGCTGCTGGTTCATTTGACTGGCAATGTTGACGATATTCTCTACAGAGCATGTTAGTTCAAGTCCCAAAAGGCGTATTATATTAAGACAAACGCTGATGGCTATTAACAGTGAGATTTGTCTGTTTTAATAGCAACCATTTAATAAACGCCTGGGACTCATTTGCATTCCTCACACTTTTTCCTTCTGCTTGCACTTGAAGGGACACCTGCTGAGTTCATTAGGACTGCCGTCTGCTTCGAGCAATATTATTTTGTCTTTACAGTCTAACATACCAGTACATATCAGCTGTTGCCAGGAAGATGGTACCAAAGTTGAATATTGAAGGGTGCACATTGTCAGTACTGACCCCAAACCAAAACTACTCAAAAGTGGCAATTCATAATTCAAAATGCACCTTTGAAAGGAGCAAATTTATCTCCAAAGATTCACTTAAATTGTAAGGTAGGCTTGGCAGAGTATGCTTGAGTAAATGACTGTAAATTCCATTGAATAACCTTTGAAATGGAAAATGGGAGATCTGAGAGTAGCCACTTTAAATAACTTCAGTGCACTCAGCTCCAAGTCTATATTCAAGTGAACATTATTCAGAAGAGTAGCTTCATAAATCATAAGTGCAAACCTCATATTTTCAAATTAAGACAGACCCAGAGGCATTCGTGCAAGATTGGAACCCAGCAATTATTACACACAAAACTGAAAACAGTATATGCACGCTTATAGATTTAGGAGACACAATTGAAGTACAATTGTAAATATATGGCCCAATTGAAGTTGATCTGACATTAGTCGGATTCAGTCAACTTCAATTGGGCCATATATTTACAATTTTCTAGGCACTGATGTCACTGATGTCACGCTTTTGCCCATCTATATCACGGTTTGCTACACTAACTGCAGGGCAGATGTGCACATCCAGCTGAACTGAGAATTGGAAGAAAGATTCAGACCCCTTTTAGCCGTGTCCATTAGACGTTTGACCCGCCTTTCCCACACATCTGGGGGTTTCTGAATTCATACTGCCAAGGACGCTCATACAGAAGTACACATTTGGTCAGGTGCTCCCATTTTAAAACATACTGGCCAATGACATCTACTAGAGATTTTGCAATTTACATTTCACATAGAATGGAACATCAGTGTCTTTACAGAAGGTGGGCTGATAAACAGCTTGGGATTAGAAAACCCAAATGTTCAACATCAAGAAGTGCTTCTTAATGCAAGCCTGCAAAGAAAATAAGAGCCAAATGAAACGTTTCCTAATTTTGCTTGGGACCCTGTGAGACTTACGAGAGCCCCTGGCCCCGACTTAAAGAGCACTAACTTACTCCGCAATTCTGAAGGCACATTTTGGCTTCATTTACACAAATATACAGACTCTAACCAAAGCAAAGAATTACAGCATGGCAACTTTACTAAGAGAAGGAGGAACTTCTGAGCCTCTAAACAAAATAAGCTTTCAATTCCACCGCCAATCATTATGCTAATTTGCTAATGCAGATTAAAAAGTAATTGCTAACAATGTGTACACATAATAATCTGTCTTGGCTGACTGCTGTGGAGGAGATAAGAACAGGCTTGTAGAGATGTCCAGCGTAGGTCATTATACGCTTCATTACAGTTTTAGTCCCAGTAAGTTTATTGAAAAGGATTCTGGTGTCCTGCCCATTGGTAACCTTATCTTCCGCTTCCATTTTCCTCCACTTAAGTCTAATTTCAGTGTGTGGACAATAATGAGGCATTCATTTAACCTACTGTGTATCTGTGTATATATATATAGTTACGTGGATGTCCATCTTAATTAGCTATTAACCTGCGATTTTGGCTTAAGTATTGAATTGTAAACACAGGGTGATATATTTACTTTTTATTAGGCAGTGATGTCATTAATGCTATTTAGACACTTTGAAACCACCTTGAAAACGCTGCATTGAAGACCAGGCCAACTGTGTCCACAAAGAGGCAGGTTTTGCCCTTTGTCTTCACGTTTAAAATGTTACTTATGTTCATCTTTTGTGTATCTACATTTGAGAGGTTGAAGTGGTGGCGAATATTCCTCTGAACGAGGCTTCGACGGAAATTATGAAGATTTTTCTGACCCATGTTGAATAAAAATACCATCCAGTGAAAATGTATTCGCACCAAGAATAGTCCCTTTCGAAACGCTTTGAGAGTTGATATGTACAGCTAAAACTAAATGCTATGATTTAAAGCGGCAATCTCAAAGATGTCTAATTGCAGGTGTGTTTTTGGACCTCAGTTCAAAGGGAAAACGCGTCACTAACGCTAATTTGAATGCATGACAGGAAAGTTGCCACAGACACCCGGTTCTTAACACTCATAATACTGCAGATGCACGGGCCTTCATCAGTGAACCATCGGTTCAATCACCATTGTGTTACCTCACTGTGTGCTAGATAGTGACTTAACAGACATTTAAATTAAAATCTTCTGAGATCTTTGAGATTGCCACTTTAATGTAGGACTGTGGCTATTTCAGTTAAGGAGTATTACATTTCTCTCTTAATAAGGACTGTATTTAATCATTTTACCTCATCTAGAAGAGACTGCAGATGTTCAATTCAAAAGCCTCTCAGTATTGAAGGATTTTGTGGTCCGTAAACACATACTAGGCTCCTACGAGGACAAGCGATGAATGACGGGAATGTGACGATGCATTATACATGACTCTAAGCATCATTTTGCCGTCATCATAAAGGGCCCGTCAGTTTGATTATTTTCTTTTAGTTCACGGTATGTAAGCACCCTTCAGTTAATTCAGACTGACTTCCAAATCTTACACATAAACAAGGCTTTAAAGATGCAGTAACCCCTCTGTAACACGCTACATTTCTCACGATCAACTAAATATATAAGCATTTTTCTTGAAGGACAAATAAGTAGTGACATTTCATTTGGTCACGTATAGATCACAGGTTCTGTGGATACAATTCATACCTTTGAGAGAAGTGGGTGACATTTATATTGAATAAATGGCATTGATGTAACAGATTGTGATAATTGTTACCAGTATGTGAACAATGTGCGTGTTCAACCTACTTCATGACACATTTAGTGGCTAGGACTGTACTGTTACATATATCATGTTCTATACTCGTTCAGACTTGTCAGAAGTCCTTAAAACACACTCCTTCCCTTGAAAGGAAACTTTATCCCTTTGAAAGCATAAACACAACAGAGCAGAAAAATGATTTGAGAAATATTTCTTATTCAGATGGACAGCCAGTGAAAATGGGTGATGAGATACTTCTTACAGTGGTAGTAGAATAGAACAGCAGAATAGAACCAAACATCACTGAGCGTTCTGTTGCATCTCTCCTTCAACACATTAACTGGAGAGAAAAAAATTAAATAAAACACTTCTACTTTAAGCCTGTGTACAATGAGTCATTTAGGATACCGTTAAGACAGTATTATTTATTCTTTCTCTGTATGGAAGGTACAACTTCGAAGCAGAGTGAAATTACAATATAAACACTGCGTTGCGTGTCTGCTGGATGAACTGTACGAGGTGTGTGCGGAGACTGCGGCCCAAAGCCACTTCAACAATCAGGCCGTTCATCTTCAGAAGGGG
>OMKK01030213.1:0-12197 GCA_900302305.1 Polymixia japonica | reverse complement strand
TTGGAGGGGGGGGGGCGGGGGGAGGGAGGGAGAGAGAGAGAGAGAGAGAGAGAGAGAGAGAGAGAGAGAGAGAGAGAGAGAGAGAGAGAGAGAGAGAGAGAGAGAAACAAACAGATGCAACAAGAGAGGCTTTTAAAAGCTACGTGTTAAAGGAAAATGATAAGTCAGAAGCCAATCAAAAGTTTGGAGCCTAAATGGTATGAAACATCTTAGGTAGGCAGATAATTGTCTTACGCTGCATTTGCGTTCCATTATAAGTATATTGAGATATACACAATTAAGCTACTGCACATGCCCATTACCTCCTCTAAAAACCATACTGACTTCCCAGCCAGAGAATAGTCTGGAAAAGGGCAGACGGGGGCCACCAGGAAGTAATTGTTCTTTTACACTGCAAATGAATGACACTTCTATAGCTGAATATCTTCACATGCCATATGCCTGAAGGCAGCCAGAGATAAGGGCCACCTTGGCTCCGGAGCATCGCAACACTCCCCCCAACCCAATGTTACCATGGCAGCCAGCCACCATACATTGTAATTAGCTGGCCTAAATCCCCCAAGGAGCGCACTGGTAGGCTACAACCCACTGCTTTTCTAGATTAGGGGTAACCACTGCCACACGCAGGGCCCGGAGCAGTGCACGTACGGATGAACGCACCCATGCATGCACAATCACACACACCCACCCACACCCACCCAACACACACACACACAAGACGACATATTCATTCGAATACACACCTACGCACAAATACAAAGACAAGACACATGCACGGACATAACCACACACACCGGCGCACAGAGGCATGAAGGCATACATGTGCATGGAGGCCCATCTATTACTACAGAAAGTGACTATTACGATGACTATCCCCTAATAACATGCCATATTTTCCTGTTCATGTGCTTACACTCACCCTAATACTGCTGTTCAATATGTCGTATCTCTACCTCTGGGCCTTCTCTGCCTCCCTCCCTGTGTTTGTGAGCGGAGGGGCGACGTTGAAACGCTCTGTCGAGCAATGCCAACACGCACCCATGTTCACCACAGCAAACCACAGCACTATACTGTAAAGTACAGTAGCTCCGGTACATGTGCATCTATGGCTCAGCGCACTGCGATATCCTATGTATGTGCATTCGGTCTCGTAAATGTGTCGATGTGCAAGCTGGTGTCAATAGGCCTCGGGGTAAACCTGTCAGTAATTCTAGAGCCCATTTTATTCCTCTCCGCATTAGCCTGATAAGGAGAAAAATGATCCACACCAGAGACAGCGTTGGACATCATCTCATCTGAGGGCATTTCCTGAACAGACCCGTTTGTACCTGGCTGCATACGCAACTACCCTGGGCTATGCAAATATTTCACTATCTAGCTTAGCAGAAATGCAGGGGAGCAAAGACCTAGTGATGATGTCAAATGAAGTCACTTTGTCAAACCAAAGTGTTCAGTCAAAAAAGGTTTGTGACAAAGGAAAAAGAAAAAAAATATTAATAAATTCAACAGAAGCCTAATCAGTAGGCCTAATTGAAAAATGTGAACTACAAATGTGAACTACTTGCAGGGGCATGGGCGTACTAGGTGTAAACCGTTAATGGGAACACAAGCAGCTTTTCTTTTGGATTATACTACTTACAGGGCCATTGTCTATCGTCTGAGCAGCCTAGGAGGCTTATTTTGAAGAATATAAGCAAGGGAGTCTCATTAGCTTACGGGATTGATGCAGGGAGGCTAACTATTAGCTGCTGGGAAGTGAAAGACCTCCAAGTCTACCTGTAAGCATGAGAAATCAAAATTCTAGGGCAAAAATTCTGTATTGATTTCACTTGAGAAACGCAGGTGAGCTGGACGGGGAATTAAACAGCCACTTAAAGAAATACACACTGGAATCAAAAAGCATTAGCTAAAACAGGACGGAACAGTGCCAACTGGCATAACACAACTACGCCATATCAGCACACTTTCAACCACTGTCAGTCAGGACCAGGAACTGACTATCAGACTGGCTGTGAGCTGGTAACAACTATATGAACAGGAAAAACACTTGTAAAGTGAGACTGCTCCTCTCTCCCTGGAGCGCTGACGACGCGAGTGCAAATGTAGGAATACACACACGCACACAAACACAGGAAAGGGAGAGAAAGTGCAAGCAAGAGAAATTGTCTTCTCTAGACTTGAGACACTTGCTCGTTAACATCAGTCATACACAGAGTGAATCTGGGTTTAAAAAGGGTCTTTCCGTAGATCTCTCTACTGCCAGAACGCTCAGAAGGTTGTCTTTCACAGACCATGTTGTCCTTCTGTTCTCCTGTCTTACCGGTACCAATGTTCTTACCGTCATGCTAATCATTAGCCTACCGATACCGCTGCCAATCTGCCGAGCTGCGGAAACCATAAGCTTGCCTGTGTGTCTCACGTACGTGCACAGACCTGCATGAACGCAGGCTCACACACACACACACATGCACACACACACAGACAAACCCATGCAGGTAATGAGGTCTCAGCGTTCATTTTTGAAAGCTATTTTAAGAACCAATTACATACTGAGCAAGCGCAAAACACACACACTTTGAGCCACATAGGCTTTGGTTCTTTAATTTAGTCATATTTTAGTGGTGTACCAGCGTGCGCGCACACGCACACACACACTAGAGGGACCTTGTGGACACCACTCCAGTCATTTCGAGTTTGGTCCATCTCCAAAAGGTCACAGTTAAGTGGTTCATAAAACATGGGCAGCCATTTAAAAGTGTGGCCTCACTGACAATCACCCCTGATGGTTCAGCAGCTCACTAGACGACTGAGCATTCATGCATCTGTGCCATAAATACTAGCAGGCAGGTTAAACCAGGTAGGTTGTGAGCATCCACCTCAGGATCCCAGCTGAAAGACTTCCTGCTGAGAAAAAAAGGCCAACCCCATATTGGGGCCATTAATCTTTCATCACATATGCATGCACACAACACACACACACACACATGCACGCGCACACACACACACACACACACACACACACACACACACACACACAACACACACACACACACACAAAAGAGAGTCTACTCTACCTGCTGGTTAATGGGTGCTTTGATGGTTTGCCATACTGGAGTAACAAAGTGTGATAGATAAATATTAGATAAGAGCTAAGTATAGATAAATATTCATTCTTTTTAAAGAATTATTTTTAGGGCATGACTGCTTGTTGCTGCTTGAGTGACACTGCTTGTTGCATCTTGAGCGACACGTTTTCCTTTGTGTTTCACCACACTGAGGATAGCGCACAGTAGTGAGCGACAGAAAAGAAAGGAGCACGGGAATGCGACAAAGGTCTTAATGTTGTGAGGATGTGATATGAACGTGATATGAACTTCAGCCCGCTGAAAGAAACCTGTGGTGACATATGAACTAAATACGACCTCTTGCACAGCTGCCTGTCACTGTGTTTGTTCACCTGAGTCTGTCTGAGTGGCTGGTCTTTCCCTGAGTGCATCATCCATTTCAACTCATAATGGATGCCTCATATCCCCCCTCTCCTCCCTTCTTTTCTTCTCTTCTCCCTTCCGCTCAACTGCCCTGAATGCTTAATCATGGCCCCTGCCTTCCGGGAGTGTGTAAACATGCCAGCCCCACCATTGGCCGAGAGAGTGGTGTTACCGAATGCTGATTGGCTTAACGTAAGGGGCATGGGTGGCAAGGGGAAGGGGGTGGTCGTTACTAGCCTGCAAGGATGACTCCTGTCCATAGTAACATGCCAGACACGCACACATGCACACACACAGCCCCTCAGGACATGGCGAACCCCCCAAAGACTCACAGAACACAAACACACTCAGACACATGACACACCCACTAACATCAAGCACAACAAAGGATTTTCTGAGGTTCACCCCCGTGATCATAGCAATAGATAAGGAATTGAACTGAAAAAAAGGCTGCCACACAGCCTATGATAGCTAGAATACATCTTGATTTATGGTTCTTATTATAAACAAAAGAGCACCCCAGCCCGCTTGAATTTACAATTTCCATAATTCCTCCATTTCTAAGCAAAACACTGCCTGCCAAGTTGATTTCAGGTCAAGTGTGAAAGAATAAAGAAAAGCAATGAGATATTCATATAAAATAAATGGTTTATATCAATTGAGAAACACATTGAAGCAGTGTTCGTTAACAAAAACTATGCCTAAAGATGTCAACAACCATTTTTCCGATGACTAAGACGATGGCTAGACGGCACCGATGTCATTAAACACTAACTGTGACTATATCAACAAGCAATATTGTTGACGAAAAAAGACAAGACTAAAATGTAGTTTAAAAAATAAAAACTTTACCAAAATCTCTCTTTATTTTCATTGACAAAATGATCTTTTTTCAAAATTACAATCCAAATATCCTGTTCATTGGGTGGTTATGTGCAGCGGTTTCGTTTCCTGTGCTGCGCGCGCCATATCAGGACTACATTACATTAACAAATGCTAACGCTAAAGCTAAGCTAAAGCTAAGAACTTTTATTTCCTTTGTTCAGAACAGATTGTCATGTACTTTGGGCAACCAAACAATTGGTTTCAAAACGTTTTATTGTCTGTACAGCTCTCATTGTTTTATAGTAGTTTTAAAGAGAGTACTGGGCTCAGTTTTCTTCTTCAGACTAGTATACTAAAATACTTTATTTTCTTTGACTAAGATAAAACTGAAATGCCCAGACTTTTAGTCAACTAAAACTAGACTAAAACTAAAACACAAACACTCATACATTTCCTTGCAGAAAAGCATAGCCTGGAAGCTCAGGATACTGCTGAAATGACTCCAACCCACTACGGCACAGCAGCCTCTCTGCTACTCAGTCACTACAACGAGCAAACTCCACATCGCCCATCAAAATGTATCAGCCAGAGAGAGAGAGAGAGAGAGAGAGAGAGAGAGAGAGAGAGAGAGAGAGAGAGAGAGAGAGAGAGAGAGAGAGAGAACGCATCAACATCATATCCAGCAGCCAGCATCTATAATTCACAAGGTTGCTACTGAACAGAACTAAACAGCCTTGGTACAGAGGACAATAACCACAGCAGGGACGCGAGCGTGCAAATAGCTCCATATCTAAAGGTCAAGCTACTGTTAAGATACTGAAGGACTGTGCGTGAAATCACTCCTTCGAAAAATGCAATAATTTGTTCCTCAAATCATCAAGACAAATAATTGTGATTAAGGATCGTGACCACAAAGCAAAGTAATCTAGACATCACAGCTATTATCGTTCAGACCCCAAGTTGGAATATCTTGTGTTCAAAACAACCATTGCGTTTTAAATGGGTACCGAGCGACAAAACACCACCTCTGGGAGCGGGTCCTGCCATGAAAAAGGTTAAGGAGCTCCTGAAACCGACTGTACCCTACTACTAACATCTGTGAAAAGCCACCATCAGCTGACGAGGGCCGCGGGGTGACTGAAAGGTCAGAGAGACCGTCACACGGCCGCAGGTTCGGCTCCCCTACAACGCAACAGTCAACGTTGTGCCCAAGTGTTCTTGAGTTAGACACTGGATAAGAGTTAGCTCTGGATAAGTTAGCTCTGGATAAGAGCGGCTAAAACGTAACCGCAGTCGATGGCTCCGGTCCACCTGCACGCGCGCCTTCGTCTCGCACGCGTACGTTTCTCTGCCACGCTTTCCTCTCCCTCCGTCTGATCTCCCTCTCCCCGCTGACTACCTCTCGCCGTGTCCCTCTCCTCTCTTCGTCCTCTCGGCCACGGCTCCTTCCAGCCTCCGGGACTACGGCTCTCTCGCAGCGATATCATATAAACACACAGTTCCTGGCTGTTTTAGAGAAGAGGATACGATGCGCATTACATAACCGTTGAACCCCCTTCCCAGGCCCGATGGAGGAGGCATGCAGGAGAGATGACGGTCTTACATAACAGCACTGTGCTCTACCATCCGTTCGGCTCTCCTGCGCTGCTTTTCGGCTGACTCAGATTCTCTCTCTCTCTCTCTTTCTCTCTTTCTCTCCTGAAACACGCGCACGCAGTGCAACATGGCTGCTTCTTTTTTTTCCAGGGCCTCCGAGAGCAGATTTAAATGTCTGTTTCTATAGCTACAGAAAAGGAGAGGATGGGTTGAATCAGTCCGTTTACATAATGACGGAGTTTGTGCGGCGGGGAGGCGATGTCTTCGCGGATCAAACCGCGTTGAAGCTTTACGCACGGGCCTGGTTATCTGCTGCGGTACGATAAAGAATTCACAATCCGATTCCCCCACAGCGCAACACAAATATCACGGCACGTCAACGGACAGACATACCTACTGTTGTGCAGTGGCTGTGCTGAGGTGTTATAGTGGTGGAGGTGATGGTTAAGTCATGGTTAAGGTAGTAGTAACAGTAGAAGTAGTAGTACTAGCAACACTTGCAGATGCTGTGCACTGATACTACTGGTATCAGATATCATGTGTCTACTATACTCGTTACTTGATATTATACCATCTTGCAAAGCCATTGCAGAGCAATTACTGTGTGAGAAGTGAAACTGAGAAAAATTACTATGATGTTTGTTTCCTGTCCTGCCAAAAGGACTGTTGGTATAAACCCTAGTCATGGCAAGACTCAATAAGTAGTTATTACTGCTTTGCATTTGTAGGGCAGGAAGGAACTGCCTTAAATCCAGAATCCTATTACAAAAGCCACAGGTAACATGCAAGAAATGAGAGGAAAACAATTCAATTTTATGCCTTTTTCACATATAAAAGGATGTTAGAGAGATTATATATAAATGTTTTTTTGCCTAATTACCTTCAAATAACAGTCTAAGTGGATTGGTACTCTGTGTCAGCCAGTACTTCAGTTCGGTCCTTGGGATCAGTAACGGCATTGAAAGTGGCATCAATTCATCCCTACAGCGGGGCAGCGTAGCCGACCCACATGTGGTCCCTTCTCCGTGCTGTGAGTCAGGGTCTAAAATAGGACTGTTGCCTCGGGTAGAGCTGGGTTCTCCTCTGTGGTTAAGCCACAATTGATGTGTTTGGAAACACTATCAGGTCACATTGATCTGGACCTGCTTCCGTTGGCACCGAGGGTACAGCCATCAGTTACACCAACACACAGAGAGAGGGGGGGGGGATAGAGAGAGAGAGAGAAAGAGAGAGAGAGAGAGAGAGAGAGAGAGAGAGAGAGATGCAGGCAGCTGGTTTGAGATCGTTTTTTGTGGAGTGTGATAAATGGGACACCTCCCATTGTATTAGCCACCCCTACGACTCTACCGGGAAGCTCTCCAGAATCACTTTATGTGTCCCTGTTTGCTGAGCCGGGCCGTGTGACGGCCAAGCACTAACAACTGACATTAAACACTTAAAGACAGAACTGGGGCTGGGCCAGAGTCAAGGAGGTGCAGTTAGCCAGCAGCTAAATAAGCTCCATTCAATACTGTTTATGCGCTACAAAGAGGTACTCGTCCGTAGGTTTGACACCCAACTACTGGAACGCAGCCCAATCTCAGCATGCTGATGTGCATGCTACTGTGTACTGTGCAAAAACTTTAGGATCAAACAAAGAGTGAGGTTTTAAATGATCTTCACTTAAAAAGGCTGAGCAGGATTTTGGCGAATATGTCAGTATTTTTTAAAGCTCTCATTTTGGTCTCAGATCAAAGTATAGTTCTTACATTATAAAATCTATGAACTGAATCCCAGATTCAAGTTATTGTTACTTTACCGGTGCAAGATTTAGGTAGCCATTTCCTGTACACGGGCACACGAGCCAACATTGACTTGATTGACAGTTTTCATCTAAATGTGCATTGGTGTTGCAGGGCAGGTCCAGGTCAGTCTGTTGACTCCACACGCACTGACATGCAGTGACTGACTGCAACAAGCACATGACGGGGACCCACCACTCCTCAATAGTGCTACTATAGGCTGAAATTACACAAAAATGAGCACCTTTAACATCTGTTGCGTCCCTATGGAACAGCAACATGATGGCTGGGTGGCTTGTGGTTCGCTTGTGGTTGGTCATGTAACCAGAAGGTCACAGGTACGACCGCCACATCAGCCACTGTGTTCATCCTGTCAAAGTGTGAAAGTGTTGAGCAAGACACTGAACACCTACCAGATCACTCACTGTAAGTCACTAAAGGACCATCAGCTAAATGCCTCAAATACTGTATATGAGAAATGTACATTTGAAATGACTTGCATCTCAATGCAACAACGGTGTGCTAACATCAAGGTATTTGATCCTAAACGTCTTACAAGGCCTTTAACTTTACTGCTGTCACTCAAGAACATCAATACTCGCTCGCCTCTCTTGTATGCATTCCTGCTAGACTCCAAAACCTGTGCTTCACCCCTTACAGTCGATTAGACGATTAGAGCGTAGTCGAAACAAAACGCCGTATGGCAGCAGCCCCAGACGGCCGACACGGCACACATCACATCAGGAATGATTCTGTCCAGAGACATGGTTGTACCTCATTCCCATGTTAAAATACTGACAGCAGAAAGCAGGGATTACACAGCACACGCTGACCCCTAACCCCCCTGGACAACGGACTGCAGCGACTCAGACAGTGGTCTTTTGAAATGCCTTGCCCGGGCCAAAAGCGGGCACTCCCCTATGGTTGCCCGCATAGAAAGACTAAATGGATTGCTTGACATGTGCAGGCTTGGCTCAGTATCTACCCGCCTTGCTCCCTATACATGCGGCTTCTCTACTTTCCCTGTGAGCTGCATGAAATCCATGTCACCCTTGCTGTGACTAGGATTAGGGAAAAACTGTTTTGACGCGCACGCGCGTGTCTGTGTGTGTGTGTGTGTGTGTGTGTGTGTGTGTGTGTGTGTGTGTGTGTGTGTGTGTGTGTGTGTGTGTGTGTGTGTGTGTGTGTGTGTGTGTGTGTATGTATGTGTGTGTGTGTCTGTGTGTGTATGTGTGTGTGTATGAGTGTCCTCTCTCCTGCGAAGTCAAAAGGCCTATACCCTCTCTGGCTCTTACGTAATCCTGCTCCTTTGATGCAGCTTCATCGTGGTGTGACAGCGAGGCAGGCCTGAGGGGGGGTCAGCCTAATTCTGTGAAGACATCATCTTATGGGGTGGGGTTTGGTGATGTTACAGGCAGAGCTCACAGAGTCAGAATGCTGATGCTCAGTCTCTGAAGACACCGATCACTGGTCAATTACACTGCACATTACCACAGAATTGATGAGATTGTGAAAAGCCAGCGCTCTGCGTCTAGACAGTGAAGGATGGGCTGTTTGGACAAAACCATGGAGAGAGAGAGAACGTGAAGTTGGAGGAAGAGCAAGGAAAAGGACAGGAGAGAGAAAATAAAAGGGGTCTGAAGGACACACACACACACACACACACACACATACACACACTAATAGCCATCTAGGAGTCCACTTACTTACACCACTTACACTTCTAGCAGGACAAATGGCACAAAGAATGAGAGATGAGAGGTCTGGGCTGATGATTTTGTGTGTGTGTGTGTGTGTGTGTGTGTGTGTGTGTGTGTGTGTGTGTGTGTGTGTTAAATGAGTTCTTGCTAGCTTTGAGCTCTGGTTCAAAACTTCCATGTTTCATTGACTTGTCGCTCAGGTTGTGCTCAAGGTTAACACAAACAACGAGGTGACTATTTTCAGACATCTGTCACTAGAAATGCAAAGTGAGGAGGAAACCAAGGTTCATATACTTGGAGGCAAAAAACAAGTGTCAAATTCCTTTTGGTCATGAAGGAGAAAACTCACTAATTATAATTCAGGTTAGTTGTTGGGTGATTTTTTTAACCAACGTAACTTACAGTATATGTGACCTACCGGTAATAGAATATCCGATTAGCCGAGCGGAAATTGGTATGCAAAAATATATATAAATATACAGTATATACCCAATTTAAACTACCTAATTTGTCATGGAACAATACAGAGGCTGTGTCATATTAAAATATTTAAATATAAAACAAAGAAAAACAGTGCTCATTGCAAGTGCACTGGATCCCCAACACAAACGCCTGCGCTTTGTACAGCCACCTCTCAGCTTGGAGATCATGGAGAAACTGTCTGAAATGTGTAAGAGAGAGTCTGACTGCCCAACCCAAGCACCACTACTGATGATGCCCAGCCCTGGACAGGCTGAGAACCCCAGTCCAGCATAGATTCATTCCTGTCATCGTGTTTATTAAAGATCGAAATCATGAGCTGGGTACAGCTATAAGAGTAGCATTAGATTTAACTTCAAAACATCTGCTAAATAAGACAATACTTTCACCAATTATCTACTCTTTATAATGTGCGTATTTGATCACGTACATAATAAATGAGGATGACCAGCCCAATTATGCCTCCAATGGAAGTTGGGTTCAGCGGATTTGTGGCAACATCCACGAGCGGTTTCCTCAGGGAATTAGTGATATTTGGTCAGGGCTAAACGTCAGGCCAATAAGGCCGCTTCTTCAGCAGCAGCTGAAAAGCACAATCATTGACTGAAGAAAAAGGAAACTAGGGCCAATTAGAGTCTCAAGTCAAATCCATCTCATAACTAAGGGAGGTTTAATATTGGCATATTGTGGTATAGCTAGGGAGTAACAATATACAATTCACATCTTAGTGGAGATCCTACATAGTTAGGTCTATAGTGTGCTGATACAAAGCAGTCTCTGAACTGTTTTAATGATCTGTTTCAGGATCAGCCATCACTTTAGTATTTGATAGTAAGTAACAAGTACGTTTCTGAACTGCAGAACCTACTGCTGTTAATATTGACTATCTGCTGTAATGCTGTGTTTCTTAAAGGGATGGTTCATTATTTTGGGGGGGGGGGTGTGGCCATTTTTCCTACTTACCCAGAGTCAGGTGCCATTTTTATGTTTATGCGTGACGTTTGAAGAAATTAAGGAAACTTAGCTCAAAAGTTAGCTTAGTTAAATTGCTGGACATCTAAAGGATCAAGTAGTAAACGTAGGAGCTAAGCTAACCATTGAACTAAATCAACCCATTGCTTCAAACTTCATGCAGAGACATAAAAATGGATCCATAACTTTGTCTGACTCTGGGACTCTGGGCAAAAAATCCCCAGAAAACCAAATGATCCCTTTAACATATCCTAGAGTACAGTGGGTGTAATGTAGCAGTGGTGAGTGTAGGTCTGATCAGTGCCAAGAGCAGGCCTAACTCAACGTAACATCTTTGACATGAGGTGCCCACTTGATAACCTCAATGACATGTCCATACTTTTCTCACTCACATTAACCAAGATCTTTACGCTAGCACTCAACACAGGCTATTGCATTAGATACAGTGTATTGGTAATTGTGAAATGTAGCTCTCAGTAGACTTCAAGTAGGGATCAAAAGTGGTGATTTTTTTTAAGAGTGCTAAGAAGGGGTAACTTTCACCAACCAAAGATGTTAAAAAAAATTTGTTCACACCAACACCAACACACACACATAAAATATGAGAGGAGGATAGAGGATGAATGAATGATAGGGATGATGAGATGACAGGGTGAATAGAGGCAGTGTGCCCTTTCCTTTGGAAGAACTAAAAAAAGAAAAGATATGGCCTGGACCGAGCTGCTTTATCTGATCTAAGTCAACCGAGTCCGTTGTTATGCTAATACTCCTTCTCCAATAGGTCTTTGTACGCTATCCAGGCATGTGTGAAAACAGATTGGGTTATGATCTGTTCTGTCCAAAGAAGAGCCAGGAAAACCATTTAAATAATGAATAGACCATCTACACTGTCCTCTGTGCTACAAAGTCATTATCCCGATAACTAGGCCTTATCCATTTGTGAAAGTGGGCTAACTTGTGCTTTGAGAATTCAGAAATAAAGGGCAGTTTAAAGCTTAAGGTTGTAAAAATATTTTAAGATGTTTCAGTGTTATCAAGTATTTTAAAAGGTTGATAAATTTTCTGTAAGCTCTCAGTCACAGAACTCCATCCTTTATTACTTTGCTCAACTGCAGCATTTTTGAAATGTAGCTATGAGGTTAGACAACAAAAATGAACCTGCACAATATTTCCAAAGGGACACAACTATAAACGGTCTTGCAACATATTTGTAGTTTTGTTGTTTTGAGTTCGTACAATGCCGCATTTTTTATAAATTATAAAAAAACAAATAAGCATTGTGGAAAGCAAAGATCGGTCTTCACACATCACTCCTCCAAAAGATAATACAGTAGCTAGCAACATTGTCAGAGGCA